>JAHPZR010050242.1:0-18200 GCA_019787425.1 Platygyra sinensis | reverse complement strand
TTTTTACGTGTTATCACCTCCCTCGGACATGAATCCGTGCCATTCCTTATTTTTTGATCGGGATTATTTGCGGTCCAATATGGCGATCATTTCCGGTCCGGGATCATCATGATCATTTGCGGTCCAATTTGGGATCATTTGCGGTCGGGGGATCATTTGCGGACCCGTACAGAACGAAGGGAAATAGATGTTGTTTTCCGTTGCCCCCGAGTTAAGCGATTATATATTGGCTGTCAGTTACTTTAACACACAAGCAACACGCTTAATAACAATATATTTTTTTTTTCTTTTGCCCTCGAGTTAAACGATTCTATTTGGCTTTAATTTACACACAATCGACCCGCTTAATAACGTGGTATTTCGCTTAGGCAACACGCTTAAAGAACGAAGGAAATCGATGTTGTTTGCTTAAGCAACGCGCTTAAAAAACAAAGGGAATGTATGTTGTTTTCCGTTGCCCTCGAGTTAAGCGATTATATTTGGCTGTCAGTGTAAAATCGGCAAATTCGCCAACACGTTAGCCCCATGTAATTTGCATAAAAATCGCCAAAATCGCCAAATTCGCCAACACGTCAGGCCATCTCTGTCCGTGTAATTTGCATAAAAATCGCCAAAATCGCCAAAATCCGCCAACACGTTAGACCCATATCCGATGATGTAATTTGCATAAAAATCGCCAAATTCGCCAACACGTTAGAAACCATCTCTGGTGGTCCTCAATTTCGCCAGCACGTAATTTATAAAAATCGCCAAAATCGCCAAATTCGCCAACAAGTCAGGCCATCTCTGTCAAGTAATTTGCATAAAAATCGTCAGGTTCACTGACAAAATTTCGTCAACTCTGCCATTTTCGCCGCTGCATGCATTTCTAGACATTAGTGCACAAGAGGCGTCCTACATTATCTGCTACTGGTACTTTCAGCTACGCCCCTGTTAAATGGCTTGATGCTATGCTTAAGCCATTGTCGGTAAACGGACATACCATTACTGATATCTTGCCTCCACAAATTAAATTCGTGGAGTTAAGATAAACCCGAGAGAAATCTTGGTCTCTTACGGACGTGTCATCGCTCTTCACAAATGTATCCTTAGGCGAAACAACTGACATCCTGACACGCAAAGCTTTCGAGAGCAACTGGTTTAACGACACCTGTGATCTAAACTTGACCAGAACTGATCTCGTTGATCTTCTACACGTTGCTACAATGGGGCAGCTGTTCCAGTTTGACGGGGCTCTATACGAACAGACCGATGGAGTAGCTATGGGGTCTCCCTTTGGACCCCTTTTGGCTAATGTATTTATGTGTTCTGTTGAAGAGTCCCTAAAAACTCAAGGAAAACTCCCACAATTTTACTGCCGCTACGTAGATGACACTCTAGTCAGAATGCCGGATTTAGCAGCAATACAGGTTTTTTGGGATACCCTGAACCACGCCCATAGCGCCGTGTGCTTCACTATGGAGGTAAAACGGGTGAAGATGGGATGCTCTTGTTTTATTGGGAGGTGCAGCTATTAAATCGCGCGCCATGTGTTGAAACAAAGGTTTACGTTAAGCCGACAAATACAGGGCTACTCCTGCACTATCATAACCATGTGGACAGCCGCCTGCAAGTATGGCTTGCTTGTCACCATGCTTGATCGCGCGCACCGGCTATCGTCACCTTGAGCGCATTTCTCAGAAGAGTGTGAAAACGCTTGAGAGAAGTTTTCCTAAAGCTGAGGTATCCGAATCACCTTATTGATTCGGTCATCAAACAGGTTTGATTACCTCGAGAGTCGCAGTGGACCAGCCTAAACAGCATACTGATGACACCATCCGAATAGTTATCCCTATGAAGATCAGCATACTGCAGTGTCTGTTAAAACCGGCAACTCAGAGATCTTAGCAGCGAGGTGAAAAAGACCATTTAACCCGTGTTTACCAGTCGCAAGCTTAAACAAGATCTAACCCTACGTGAGCCGAAGTCTAACAACGTAA
This sequence comes from Platygyra sinensis, assembly GCA_019787425.1. Taxonomy (NCBI): domain Eukaryota; kingdom Metazoa; phylum Cnidaria; class Anthozoa; order Scleractinia; family Merulinidae; genus Platygyra; species Platygyra sinensis. The sequence goes on along the minus strand of JAHPZR010050242.1, from coordinate 16,221 downwards.
ACCCAGCAATGCGTTGTTTAGTTTTTTGAAGTGTGACCTGTGCGATGCAGGCTATGTCGGGTACGCAAAGAGCCACCTCACACGCGCGATTCAAGGACACCGTCAAAAGGCGTCGTCTATTTACAAGCATTATTCCAAAGAACATAACACAGCTGCTCCGAACAATTTCTTAGCGCGCTTCAGTGTAATCAAGAAATGCACGAACAAATTGACTGCCTATGTGTGTATTCATGAGCGTAAACCAGCATTGAATGTACAGTCGGATTTCTTCATTCGTGCCTAAGTATTCATGTAAATTAGCTTGGCAACTCTCTTTATGACATTGTAAAAAGGTTGCAAGTATTGTATCGTAAAGTTTTGGATAGTAAGGGCAGTGTCTTTGATTGTTAAAGTGCCTCGTTTAAAGAAAAAACGAAAATTCATGAAACAATGGAGAGATCTCTGACTTTTGACAATTTTTTTTGAAGTGAATTACTTTCCCTAACACTACTGAAAGATAAGCCAGATAAAAAATCTGTTTAAATGTTTGACAAAAAGGTCTCTATGCGCAATGTATGTATTAAATCAAAATAATATGTTTCTCAAGAAAAAGAAAATGTTTGAAGGCGGGGCCTTTTGCGAGCAAAACAAGTTAATTTAATCGTGATCTATCGAAGCAAAATCTCATATGGCAGTGTCTCCAACGGGCATCAGTCAAATCTGGAGATAATACAGACTGTAAAATCATGTTTTAGTGTATCTATAAAATTGGGTTAATTTCAACACTTAAAAGATCGGAGAGATTCTTTCACAGGATTTCCGCTTTTTTTCGTGCTTTCGTGAAAGTACTTTGCAATATTTCTATGAAAAATGCACATGAAAGATAAGGAATGTGTTGCTGTTACGTAAAAATTGTTTGCGTGACTTGGAACAGTCGCGAATATGCTAATTTAGTCTTGAATCTTCTCAGTCAGTTTCGTGTCACGGTGACTAAGCAATTTATTTTAGTCGTTTACGTCTGCTGCTGTAAATAGTTTTATCATTGTAATGTTTTTTTATTTAGTACAGCCGGAAAGTTCTAGAATCTTATGCTGTAAAGTATATAAGCGAATCGGTGTAGTTTCTTATATGGTTTTCTTTATCTCAGGAGTGTTTAGAGAGAATTATCTCGTGAGTCAGTCAGTGATTTACTGAAGTGTGACGAAGGTCGCGTGTAAATGTTCGACAGAGGTCGTGTTTGTGGTAGTGTAACAAGGAGGTTACGTGGATATCTGGCAAGCAGCCGGTGTTTATGCAAGAGTGAAAAGGTCGTGTGTAAAGTTTAGCGGAGGAGTGTTTATTCAAGTGTAACTGACAAGCCTAGCGTGTGCTTGTTGTGAAGTCTTGAGTGGAGTTACTACGTTCATATAAATTAACCTTGTTGTTGTTTCCGGACATCCCTGCGTTCTGTTTAGATAGGAAACTACCTGCCACTTAAAAAACATCGAAATTTGCAATAGTTTGGGTGGTCGTTACTTTCAACTGGATAGTGCCTGGTGCAAAATTTTTTTTGAAATTCAAATGGAAGGTTGAAATTTGATCAAGAAAAAAATACGAGATATTGGAATCGTTTGAAGCTTAGGGAATTAGCTCATTAATTATCAAAATATGGGTTCTAAAATAGCCAGAAAAAAGTAAAGACTCAATATTACATGTCATTTTATTCTGTATTATAAACTTTGATTATAGTGCTAATAAATAACATTCTCTCAGGAAGCGTTTATAATGTCTTTTACAATCATATCATAAATAATTCCAAAAAAAAGATTTTCTTTACATAAGTTAATTCTTCAGCTTTCTAGAGCCATCTTCTATTTAGTGCATCGGAGTTGTAACTGTGTAATCCGTTAAGAACCTGTATATAAAAAAAATACATTAGATTTGGCGAGCAACAATGTTAATAAAAAAGAAGTTTGTTTTCGTAAAGAGATGATAGAAATGTGTAGTAGTGATGTGTCGTGAAAGATATTGTTGACAATGTTAAGCAAAGAAGATTGCATATAATGTAAAAAACCAAAATTATCAGCTATTCGCTCTTTGTTTAGGGGTTGATTCTGTAGGAGAGGTTCTGAACTTCAAGTGCTTAATTTTCATTTTCATAGATAGAAAAATATATTTAAAAAGTATCAAAGAGGCATGTATTCCCTTCGCACAAGTTGAGCAAACATTTGTCACGCGTTCCAAAGATACTTTTTATGGAAGCCTTGACCTTCTCTGTTTATTATCATAGATCAGGAGCCATAATCAGGGATGGAGACTGTAAGTCTTGCGATGCGCGTGGACCCATGATATGGGACAATTTTTCTATTTTTAGAACAAATTGCGCCATCCTGACGTCATATATCCGCGCTGATCCACGCACGTGTCTTGGCCTCTCGCGTGGATGTTGTCACGTTGTGTGATGAAATTGTGAGAGTTGCGAGATCCTCTTGCCGATTTTTCACAGCAATGGCAGGGAATAAGGCAGAGAAGAAGAAGCAGGGCTCTTCTATGTACTTTTATGCTCTGATTTAATGGAAAAGGTGTGTTTTTCAAGGTCGAGAATTTCTTTAATTTCGCGCTGTGAATGAATAAAATCCGCTCGCCGGCTAGTTGTACGCGCAAACTTTTGTGTTTGTTCTATAGAGTTCTGTAAGAACACTGTTTACTCCGGTATCGAGCTGTTAATTTGTGAGTATGCCCAAACAATGCTTAATCATAACCAAAACCTGTTTTTGATAGTTTCTTGTTGTGTCTGCTCGTTTGGCTAGTTTGCAAAAGTTTTTGTCTGGCGCGTACGAGTAGTTCATTTGCATAGTGCAGCGCGTGCACTTTCAAGTCCGAGTCGGTGTTTTCAGATTGTCAAGCAAAATCGTGAAAAAGATTTGTTTCGTCGTCTTTTGTGCTGAGATACTACAGCAATTTTCACTAACGTTCGCCAAAAGGCTACTAGCATCATGTGTGTTTCTTCACATAGTGAAACTTTGCGCTGCGAATTAACAAATTGACATCAGTTTTTTTATGCGTCTGTCCTGTTATTGATCATGAATTTCGTCATCACATTGTCAAAGTAGCTGTGGATCCACGAGGCGATAGCCGAGTGGATCCGCAGACTACTTTGACAATGTTATGACGAAATTCATTATCAATAACAGGACAGACGCATTAAAAAACTGACATCAATTTGTTTTTTACGATAACAAATTGTCGAATTGCCGGCTCTCGCTCGCTGACGCGTCGCATGAATTTTAAATTCATGTGTACGTCCGCATATGGACAACAAAAATTAGCCAATGTGCGCGCGTGAATTTCTGCAGTTATCGTAAAAAATAAAATAGACAAGGAGTTTTAACTCAATCGAAATCTTTATTCGAGTTTTGATTACAAGCGTCATCGTAACTTTTCTGATTATTTCTGCTGTTTTCATATATTTTCAGCTAAGCTTTTAATATGTTCTCAAACATTAATCAACCTAAAACATTGGAGATATTATGAGTTCGATATACCTTTCACACCAAAGTGCGAAGTCCAATTTGTCATGTTTTATTAGCTGTGCAAAACACGCATCGGCGGGCGCTCTTACTCATCGACAACAGACAATTTATTGGATTTACACAAACAAAACTAAGCAGCATCTACGGACATAAACCTATTGTCACTTATTGGGCCTAAACGCCGCTATATCCAACTAGTTCTTTTTTCTTCTGTGTTATGGAAAAGCTGTTAATCTTCTTCATATGTGAAATTTAGATTGGAGTAATGTGAAGTTGTCGTAAAAGGAGCAGCGGAACTCAACTTGGTCAGAGATAAAAAGCGGGGACATACCTAAATTAGGCACCGTCTTCACTCAGACTGGAGCAACTTACGGCGGAAATACTTAATCAAAATTCCAACAGCCATGAAGGCGTTGAGTGATGGGCAAAAGGATCCAAAAGCATAAACGATTTCGGGAATTTCGGACGCCATTTCCCCTGCGCGACATCCGCGAAAATCCTCGCAGCAATGCGCGCGCGTGTGCCGCAGGCGATGGCGCAATTTGTTCTAAAAATAGAAAAAATTGTCCCATATCATGGCGCCAACCGCAATACTAGAAATGGCGCGCGCTTACGGTCTCTGTCCCCGATTATGGCTCCTGCATAGATATATAGGTTCCTCAAAATGGTAGCTATGTATAGCTATCAGTCTAAGTTTATAGGATCTCATGTTATTGCATTGGACTGAATGAAGTAAATTTATTGAAAAAGTAGAGAGACATCTTCTGTTTCCGTGCAAAATTTAAGATAAAATCTTATTTGTAATTTCTCGTCTCCTTTATTACGTTGTTTCCATAGCCTCCAGTCATTTGAGAACACTCGAGAAATGTAGAAAACACTCGCCTGCGGCTCGTGCTTTCTACATTTCCCTCGTGTTCTCAATTGCCTGTCGTGTTTTATCACAGTGTAATACACGGCTTAGGCTTCTTTATTTGTAAAATACAAATTAAGCCACAAAAATATATATCATTTAAGATATTGAGAATTGTTTAAAAAACAACTGAGAAGTGAAAGAAGTTTTGTAAAAGAACGCTAGCTTTGTGACAACGAATCAAAATCGAGTTAACTCAAACGGCAGAAATAACAAACATTTACATACATACATACCTACATACATTTTATTTTGCTTTCAAATTTAATAACGTGTTTTGACTGCAGTTGTATAATTTTTAGTCAGGTTTTCTGTCTAGATTTTCGTCATTGATAATTCTCGATTAGTATTAAGACGAAATCTGATAGCAAATGGAGCAATTTCTGTTTTTAGTGTACATAAATCTGGTATCAGAATAATGTACCGTGTTTTACAGTCACTTGTACATTTTCGTAAAGATACAAAATATTAATAGTTGCATGAAATAGGATCTAAAACAATTTCCCATGGAAAGAGAGAAAATATGTCTGAAAGTTCAAAGAAATTGTAACAAACAAAAAATTATTTGGCAAATTCCAGTTTCATTTCACCAGTGCTTTCACGTGTTTCATAAGGAGTTTAATATTTGTTATCGAAGTTTGGAGAAATTTGTTTTATTTTGTTTCTGGAAAAGGTAATTAATAGTGCAACAGAAATTTGCATTACGATGTAAATAATTTGGTTCAAAGTGTATGTCAACTTGTTTTTGAACCTCTGGTCAATGCCGTCTTAATAGCATAACGAACGATCATTTTAGATCCTGGAAAGAAGTAAAATTTCGCTAAAATTTGGTGTTGATGGTTAGTAGGCGAGGAGACCGCTTGTGGAGATAGTGGAGTTAACTGTTACATTTATTTACCTCGAGCCAAGTGACAATGCTGCTGTTGAGGGAACCTGATTGAGATAACACGCTGACCGCTCTCCAGGCTACCGTACTGTGCACCCGCGGGCGACTTCGCACGAGAGCGCGCGTCCCTCCCTGTGTCGTCGCATCATTATCCATCAACGTGTCCCCCACACTGCCGGCGTCTGTTCTTTCCCCTCTTCTCACCGTGCCTCACCCCCGCGCCGCCTCGTGCCTATAGCTCACTTTCAGCAAAGCACACACCTACAGCGCATCATAGTTGAGAGACACGACCCAAAAAGGCTGCACTCTCCCACACACCCCCGCCTATCTTACTGGCTAACTTCCCCACTGAACTTTTTGTAACTTCCACACCATTGTGTGTGCAAAACGAAATAGCGCACACTTATAACCCGTTTTCCTCATCACGGCACCCGACACCACGAAAGTGGCGTCGATGCTATACTCATCCGCGTAACCTACTGAGACCTCTTCTTCTACTTTCAACAATATAAGAAAAGTCATGATACCATATTGAAGTGTGAAAATCATGGGGATTTCGGAGCCACTAGCAGTCACCAAAGACATTTGTCATGTCATAACACATAATTTTCTTACGAGCGGTATATTTACTTACTACATTGATACGAGACGTACAAACGCCATCTACCAGCGTGCGAGATCTGCTAACGACTATGATCAACCTGGCGTTGTGTCCGCGCTGGCCGCTCGAGGGAGCTTGAGAATGCCTGATTCGCGTACAACTCGACACTTGAACAGCACAGTGTGACATAAACAGCTTACATGACCAACACTTGCTCGGCATCGCGTACTCTGTCACAGGCGGGCTCATTCACACTATGTCGTATGTGGACGATATGTACGCTGCACAGCCGCCAGCGGTAAAGAAGTCTCGTGTTGATGATACTAATGACAGAAAGGGACGATTGTGCTCTGTTTTGGGTGAGTTCATTATTTTTTTGTGTGTTAATCTTCGATGATAATTGATCTGGTTAGACGTGTTTCTTTTAATACATCCGTAATGACTAAGCAGCCAATTCACATGCACACATCGTTCTCACACACCTGTCCTCTTTCTATTAATGTCGTGTGTATATCAATCTTGGCAGTGTACACTATACGAATAATCTACGTATATTTAACACATGACAATCTTCTTTTATTTTCTACCCCGTATTTGTCAAACAGTTCCATCTTTATCTCAACTACTCCTTATAAACAAAATATTTGGATTACCCTCTCGTGTTCTACACATATTCTTGTCTCAGCTTCCCCCAACCATCGACTGCACTCATATCTCGCGTACTTCTCATTTCTCTATCTAATAGTCGACTCCTTGGAAATCAACACCCATGCACCTCAGCTCCTATTTTTACGGAGTCCACTGTATCCCCACACTTCCACCACACTCTGACCTAACATTGTCCAGCTCACCACACTCTCCTTTACACACACTACTGTGTATCTTCCCAGTTGTCTATTAGACCCGCTGTCCCCAATTATCACCCCTACCCTGTACTTTCCCCTGAGCGCTGTCACATCTTTTGAGTGTACCCCCCCTTGTACAACCCATGCCCCCTCCCCTCGTGTATACTTATCATCTACACTCCCACATAACAAAAGAGATCACGGTTCTGTTAGTTTGTGTTTGACCGTTCCGCAACAAAACCCTTGCTGCACCACTCTAGTTTTCCAGATACGCCCTATATTGGAATTGATACCTATACTTTTGTCACACACATGCCCATCTCACTAATAACACAATGCTAAGTGACACACTTGTTTCACTTATCAACAAAGTGTCATGCGCCTATTAACACAGGTATATAAACGTAATACACCTTAATACAGTTTCCTTCAAGGTGACAAGAGCATTTCTTTTGAAAAGGGAAACACGATGACCTTTTCGAGATAGATTGTGAGTTACGTGAGATCTACGTAAATAGTTATTTATATGTAGATCGATCTTGCGAAGCACAACGCTTGTGCATACACTGAGAGTAATATGGAATTAAGGTCGTGTCTCCCATGGCGCACACCCTGGCTAGGAGAATTGTACATACCTGTGTGATGAGCCTGAGGTGTGCTATAGATTTTGATATACCGTCCCATACACCTAATCATGCGATGCCGACCTTAGTTCACATCAGACCCTCGCACCATCCCCATATTCCCTGGCACACAGTCAAGAGCTTTGCTATCTCTCGGCAAGCCCCCTTGTTTTTCATATAAAGGTTGTTTTGGAATTCAATGATGTGTTTTTCTCCGCAAGATTTGTTGGAAGTTGTCAAACCAGTTCTGCAGGTAAAGAATAGAGTGATATATATAGAATGAAAAGTACCCTAGCGTTTCACAACGAAGTACCTTTTCTTCCATATAGACAGTATTCCTAATTAAAGAAATCCCTCTATATTGGTATTTGTAGCAAAACCTTTTTATATTGAATAGAGCGTTTTTAGTTGCTTGAACAGCAGCCACGCAAATTAATTGGAACGAAACAAAGTGTTTACATAAGAAAACAATCAACTCTCGCAGAAGTGGTTAGGGCTTCCAATAAGGCCGTGTTTACATTAGTTAACTTATTTGAAAGAACAATATATGAAACTACGAAAAAAACTGTAGCACATTACTGGTGTCTGACTGTTAAAAGGTCATTATGTTTACAAACGTCATTGACTGATACCTTGCTGTATAATGTTTATCAATAACTTACTAATCTGATGTCATCGAAGTTCTGCATTTCTCTCGAACAGGCGAGAAAGGTATTCTTATTGACATTCTCGACCCAGACCGTGGCGGCGTCGTGTTTTAGACCAAGCACTGTGTGTTGAGCAGTCACCAAAACGTGTGGTGAAGAAATCTCATTTGACAGAAATAATAACAAAAATATAATATTTGCTCAATTTGTTCTTAAAGAAATGGTCACTTTGTCCTTTTATATTCCAGCTGCTCAAGATATTTCTCTTGATTAAGAAAAAATAAATTATGTTTCTGTGGTCTAGTCTAGTGTCCATAATAGACCATTTTAATGCATCAGTTTGGAGTATATTTGATCCAAACTATAGTGCAGATTTATCTAAATTTCGACTTTAATATTTCAACGTTAAATCCAACAGAAAAAAAATAGATATATATGCATCCTTTTCTCTAAAATGTTGGTTGGTTTTCTCGGGCGTGAAATCAAATTCTCATCTAAGCTTTTGAGCTTAAATTTATTGAGGGAATCCAGAAGTTCTGGTAACAAATGAAAAAAACTTGGTAATGAGATTATTGACTTCTGTGCAACTGTATTAATTTCTTGTCAAAAAATATTTTTAAAGAACACGAAATGTCGAAAACAAATTTTGAAGTTCGTATGAAGGAATTTTCTTTTGTTTGAGGGGGTTGCCAGTGTCTGAAATTTGAAATTTATTTCCTTGAGTTCCCACAGGAAACTTGTTTCTGTTGTTCTTTCAGGCAACTGTTTGCATTTTAGCTCTTTTAGAAATTGGAAGATGGAGTGTAATGTATTTAAAATTATTGTCGTATAGAAGGGTTTTGTGCAGTTCAAACTAAAATTCCGCGAGTTCTTATCTGATTTCGTCTTAACTACACTTATAGCAGCTTAAACTCACCTCAAATGTAATTGACTCGTATTGTGTTCCATCCCACCAATTTGTCATAATGACTTGACCAGCCGAGGAGCTCTTTGGAGCCTCCTGGAAAGCGATGAAGTCAACAAAATTTGAGCCCTCCATCAGGCGTCAAGCGGTCTAGCCTTCCTGCCTTAAGCGCGCACACATCGAAGGAGTTCAGGTTCACGTTCTCTACCCAGGTCACTGCAGCGTCGTGAATGAAGTTTCCGCTGTAGTTGAAGTAGTTAATTGTGGTCTGAACGCGAACATTTCCTTTGCTGCTCTGGAAACTTCCCGTGTTAAAGTAAACCTTTCTGCAACGCACATCTTCTGTGTCTAAGCGGAGGGCCAAACGACCACGTTGAAGGAGAAATGCTAAAAACAAAAATTAGACAATCTCATGCGCTTTTTAAGAAGAGTTCTTTGAGATGTGCATTAAGGGAACATCCAGGTTTACACTAAATATTGTCTTCCGATATTTGATCGAGAATACGGAAGACAATTAAAGAACTAAACTTAATTAAACATTGAAGTGTCATTGAGACATCACAGAATTATGCAATTTACTGACAAATTAAGGAGAGGAATCGTTTGTGAACGTAATGTTTAAGAATTTAAAGCGGAAGTTTAAAAACTGGCCTTCTGTACAATATTTTTCGATATCGCCTATGGATGGTTTTATCATTTCCGAGAGTGATAAATCGAAATTTCTCTTTGCCTAAATAGAATTAAACGCGAGACTCGCAGTAAATGAGAAGATCCATAGGAAAAACATCAATTGGGGATATCTCAGGTTGTCAAAAGTTTATGCAAGTATTTAAGATGTGAAGTCAAACAGTACTAATAGTGCCTTGAGCATAGAAGTTCAGTGATTTGTAGAAAGCCAAGAGTTTTCCATGTGCTGCTTAATTTGTGCTAGATCCAAACAGTTGTTGTTCCCTAGTTTACGAACACAGTGATAGCAGTTAAAGGGGAGAAAACAAATGTTCCAGTAATTTTTCAATTAACCTCTCGTAGATTTTCTTGATTTCTTGATATTTTACGCGGTAAGAAATTCAGTCACATATATCAAGTAAGGACTTACGTTTACATCCACCATAGTGTTTTATACCGGGTTCTTCTTGAGCCAAACAGACGTGGTAGTTGTATTCACATTTGTTCTTGTGTGTGACGTCATTGTTGTCGCACAGTGGAGCTGACTCATCTGTTTCGCAAGGGACGCACACGCATTGGTATGTTGTTTTAGTAGGTGCCTGACATACAGCATAAAATGGGCATGTTCTGCCGTTGCAGGGATGGTAATCTGCCGAAAATATTATAAAGTGTTTTTGTAATGAGAGGCGTGAGAAGAAATAGCATATGTATGTAGACGGCCATAAACGAGGGTGCTATTTCAATAATTAGAGCGACTGTTATTTCAATGACGAAAATAATTCGCATTTGCTCTAATTTCAGTACTGTGTTTACTTAAAATGGGCGTTATGACTTAAGAGCGGTTTTTTCTTGTTGATTGTCGAAAAGTAATTGGTTTTGCATTTCAATGATACACGATTGGCTTAAAATTCGCGCCAGTTTTTCAACCAATCAGAAGTTAAAGCAAATCGCTCTCACGCATTTTCCTCTCCTTTGAGTCAGCTTCATGAAATTACTTAGAGTTTTTATCGGCATACTGGACTGTTGTGTTCTTTGTGATTGTTTACAGCGATTACTTTGGTTTTCGTTTTATGATAGCGAATTGAAAAGGGCTCTAAGGCTCGCGCCAGTGTTTCCGATCCAATTTGACAAGTAGAACCAAAACCAATCGTGAAGTTTCAAGAAACTTCACGCGTTTTTCCTCGGCGCGCACTTGACGGGCTGTTATTTGAATCACAAGTACTAACATTATATTTTAACTGATGAAGGCTTAAGCACCAGCCGAAACGTCTTGAACGAAACATTAAAAAAGATAGTCAGTGTTAAACTATTATCTCACTACTCAATCGCCAATGTTTCACGTCTATTTTCGCGCGCTGTTCGTCGCCGGGCTACATATTAGCTTAGCGTTTTTGATTGACTTATGGGTCGTCTGTGCTCTTTGGCTACAGCTCTAACATTGGTTTTGGTTGTGGTACCAAGAATTAAAACGGGCTCTAGGATAGACATTAATTAAAAACAAGAAATACAGCATACACACCCAGCAGCCATATAATTAAGCGTAATGGGGTCGTGATGAGCGTCATAGCGTTGAATATCCTTGAAGCACACTTGGAACTCTGTCGTTGTAATGCTCTAATAAAATGAAGTTAATATTGTTCCGGGTAAACCTTTTTGAAACCTTTATAGGGATAGGAAAACTGAGATCGGGACCACAACTTTTAGAGTTGCGTTTTTGCGTTCGGTAATTTCTGATCTTCAAACTTAAAAACGAATCAAACTTATTTATAGGAATAAAAATTAAGCGTCCTAAAGGATGTAGGAATATACGGTGTAACATCGAAAATTCACGATTTCGAAAGTGCTAGTATTTTTTTTAGAGGTGACGTGCATTTTTACTGGTTTACAGCTCAAAGGGTCGCAGCTAGAAAAATATTTTGACCGAGGCAAAGTTCATGAAAAAATTACGACTGAGGCAATGTTCATAAAACAAAAATTATGACTGAGATAAAGTCCATGAAAATATTATGATTAAGACAATGTTCACGGTTAAATTCTTCTTTTCTTTGAAATGAAATAGGAATATTTCACGGACGGTAGCTGGTGAAGAAACTAAAGTAAAAGTTAATTCTGACCTCAATCCATTCTGTAATGGCGTTGTTATCAGCATCAATGCGGGAGTTGACGTCATCTTTGAGATGCTTGGTTGTCGTAACCAGAGTTCATGGAGTTTCAAAGAATCTCTGAGGGAATTCGATAGTCTGAAATAATAGATAATACTTTTTAATGATGTTACTGTTAGTTCCACGGTCGCAAATCTCAGTTAGTGTGACTTTTAATTAAATTATTAAACTTTGAAATGCGCGTCAAGAGTTTGTGCCCTCTCTTCCACTTCTCGTGTTTCTTACAGGCACAGCCTTAGCAAGGGCTCTGGTCGTCACTATACAGATGTTACTAAACTTACTTTGCAGAAGCTGTAGCCTTTGCCATCATCAGGGCTATAGTTGTTGGGAAAGGTCATTTCATCGGCCAAAGGTAATGCCCAACCAGTTGGTACACTGGAGTTAGTGAAGGCCAAGATATTCTTTAAACAAATAAAAGACAGTTTAAATCAGTATACTATGATCAATTAATCAAAACACTACCTTGTAGGAAGACAACCATATTTTGATGGAAGTTTGTCGACATGTTGTAGGAAGACATTCGTTCATTTCAATTTTTCAGTCATTTTCAATCTGACACTTTCGAATTCTGAAGTGGGAGATATCTGTCAAGTCTTAAATATGAAAGGACTGTTATTTCCTCAACAAGGTCACTAAATATTTGCTTATAAAAGCCCTACTACAGACTACTCACCACAGACAGGTATTTGTGTGCACCATCAAAGTTTTTCAACTCACGAAGACATGCTCTGAAATTGTAGGTGGTGACATCTTCCGCCCAGACGCTTGCGGCGTCATGTTTGTTTGTTGCAAAATGAACAGCGGTTACGAACACGTACGGAGCTGTGGTAAAAGGGTGGAGAAGGAAAAAGAGAAGATAAAAGATAAAGCTAGTATTTAGCCAGTTTTCGCGTATTAAAATGTCAAAAGAGGGCGTCTTGACAAAGGCAATGACAATGAGAAAGTTACCAAGGGAAAAGTTTAATGAGCAAAAGATTGGCCGTGTAGGTGCGTTATAAATCTTTGTACATTTCTTTACAACCCGTCTTTCCTATCATATCTTTCTTGGAGGAGTATAAAATAAATTTGAGTTGAATCAATGATATCTGGTAGCCAGAAAGCTTACTAGCCCTTTCAAATTTTGCAAAAGTGTTAAATCGTTTTCTAGGGTTCTTGCTCTTCAAAGAAAGCGCTATGTGCAACGTTAATAATTAAGGGCGCGTTCGTTTGGGGTATTCCGGAATAAGAATATATTTCTGGAATATATTCCGACTATTCTGCTCCTGGAAGTAGAATAGCCGGAAAGGAAATCCAGGTGTTTCGGAATGATAATAGCTCCCAAACAAACGCTTCCTCGCATTATTCCAATTATTCTTATTCCGGATCGATCCCAAACGAACGCGCCCTAAATTTACAGGTGAAAAATGCATTCTATCGGAGTAACAGAAAGGTTCTCTGCTAAGAGCTGATCTATGTTTTGCAATTTCTACGTTACATGCTGCAAACTGGCTACGCTACATTGGTGTTATTTTTAAATTATAATACTGACCTTTGGAAAGTCTTCCCGGATGCACTTAGTTCCTGTGGTCCACATCGGAATGAGGACTTTCTTCTCATATGCGCCGCTTGAAACAGTTCGATAGGCAATCCACTGCAAAGACACAGTCCTGAATCCATCAGTCGCTCCGGAGGTGGCAACACATCCCTGAAAACTAGAAGGTAGGAAACTGCATAATACTGTGGATAACGCCATATCCACTGCATAAATAACTACTGACCCACTTAACAGCAAGGTTTGTTTTGTCAGCCACTAGATATCGATTTATCCTGTTTATTAGCGTCATCCAACTTTCGAACAACTGGGGTCCGCGGGTTCCTAGGCCATGATTAATCGTACCAAGCCGTTTCAATAATCAAAGCTGATATTTTTGTTTGTAAAACAGAGAATGAAGCGTTCGTGCATACATTTTACACAATAATTTCTTGTAACTCATTTGTTTTTCTTACCCAAATATTGACGCTTCCCCTATCCAGGTTACAGCTGCTTCGTATTTCTTAGATGTAACAGCCAACTGCACGCGAACGTCGGCGTCTTCATTGGGGAAGTCTGGATCAAAAGGAAATACTTTGCACGCATATTCCTTACCCTATGGGACGTTTATGTCTCCGGCTCCAAACAGCATTCCATCTGAGCCTGACATAGAAATGAAAAAGAGAAAACAAATGTTAAAATCATCAGAACGCAACCGAATCCTAACTGACTGTAAACTTACACAATTATAGCAAAGAGGACCGGTAGAAGACTTAAAAAATCACGTATATACAAATGGCAAACGAACGGAGCTGACAAATTATGATTAGTTCTTGTCAATTTCTTTCTCCGACTCTTTCCTCCGTGAAACCTCTGCAATAGGCCACTTCTCTGAATCTTAGGTAATAATACAATTTCTTGGCTTTGCTTCTGTTCCGATAGATCATGAATCGGTTCGCAACCGTTAATCTAAAGTAACTGTATCGAACCATGACGCCCAATGTAATGAGTTTTACCGGCAAGATATTTAAACGGAGCCAACTAGATTCTCAGTTTCCAGTAGATGTAAGTATTAAAACAAAGTAAGTCCTGCAGGACAACTGTTCTAGATCTTGACCTTGCCAGTGACAAGGAAAAAATATCGATTTTGTAAAAACTTTTCTCACGACACTCTATACTTTTGTGAACAAATGCTTCCGTCATCTTGAACAAAGTTCGTTCAGATACTATTACAGAGAAATTATCTTGAAGGTTTTCTCGTTCATCACTGAAATAAGGTGAAGTCGCTAATTATCAAACTAATAACCTGAAATTCGTCCAAAGACAACAAACGAGAGAGTAAGAACTCTTGCAATAACCAAGAGATGGCACATAGCTCTAACACTGTAAAACACGGTGAACCGACTCTATGACCTCGGTAGAAAATGAGGAAAGGAAAAAACAGGCTTAAATATAGCTACAAAACAGAAGCAAAGGTTGCAAAACGCCGCACCTGTTCAGAAAACGTGATAACTGCCAGCACGAGATTTTACAACGTAAAAGTTTTGAAAACAAACGAACAAAGGGTATCCAAACAAAAGAACCATTCTCATCGAAATTTAAACTTGTATGATAGTGGAACGCACTCGTCAATGCGAGATGCGTCAAATTTATTACTTTTTAGCCCTTTGTTGTCAATTGTACAATTTCTGAAAATTTTCGCGCAGGAAATAAGCCTGTGGACAGAGAGGAAAGCTAAGTTTCTTTTGTGCGAAAATATAAATGTCGAAATTGTAATAGTGCTACTGAAGAATAAAGTTGAAAAAACATAAAATAGGAATCTTGTTTCTTCAGCTGCTCAAATTTGGTGGGAACAATAAAGGCGGCACATCAAAACAATGCCGTGCGAGAAAAGAAAAATCAGCAACAGTTGAATTTCGCACGCTTTCTTCATTCTGTTTTTGATCTACTGAACTGGAGTGTGAGAGAAAAGAATGCAAAACTCTTGCACGTTTTGTTATTGATCGAGGTTTGGCGACATTGGCGATGACGGAGAAGAAAATGCTGGAAAAGTCGCGTTAGTTTTTGTCATCAGAGCAGCCCTGTGAGCCGAAAAGCTTGGACGTTACATTGCAGGAGTTGAAAAAAATACCCTCGGAAAACTTGTGTTTGCGGCCCGGGGAGGTACTCCCTTGAATTTTGGATAGGGGTGTGAGGCGACAGTACTAGGAAAGCGAAAACTAATACCCTTTTTAAGGCACAAACATTCGTTTAGCCCACTGTTATATAATACAATTTAACAAAAGGGTCAAAAAAGAAACCCTATTCAAGGACCGAGAACCTCAATAACTATACCCTATTCCGCGACACTAAATAATAATAATAATAATAATAATAATAATAATAATAATAATAATAAATAGGTGCTTATAGGGAGCATTTCTAATCTCAATGCGCCTAACAACAGATCAGTCATTATGAAAAAAAGGTAGGTATCTGCGGATGTGTCCAATGGATCTTATAGTAAATATATAAGACACAAGAAATAAATAATTAATTAACAGTAATGTTTTTGAAACAAAAATGTCTTAAGCCTAGTTTTAAATGTTTCTACTGTTTCTGCTCTTTTGATGTATTCGGGAATTGAGTTCCATAATTCCGGCGCAGCTGCTGAAAAAGCGCGTCCACCATAGGAATTGGATTTGATATATGGGATACATAACAGTGAACGAGTTGATGATCTCAGTGTTCTCGATGGGTGGTATTCTTGTATGATAGATTCTAAATAGCTGGTAGATTGCCCATTTAAGATCTTATACGTTATAAGCAAGATCTTAAAGTTAATTCTTGCTCCGACTGGCAGCCAATGCAGATTCTTTAAGGACGTTCGCGCCCATTGCTAAGGCGCATCTCTAGTGCGCACGCTATTCATTGGTCACGCGCGTGCCACGTCATTTTCAAGCGCGCGCACAGAGTCGAAAACTCCACAAATAGAGG
>JAHPZR010050241.1:0-32260 GCA_019787425.1 Platygyra sinensis | reverse complement strand
CAGCTAGTGAATAAAAATCCGTACGTCGCACTTTCTATGGAGTAATCCACTTTTATATTATTTTTACAACTCATCATTATTATAATTAGGACCACTTAGTTTGAACAGTAATCGTCAGTTAGTCATCAATTGTACCTTGGCCATGTAATGTTTATTATACTAGGGCACAATTTTCCACAAGTAAAAACTTTCTAGGTATCCTGTTTGGAAATGTCAGCAAGTTGGTGTTGTAGCATCATCTATTATCTAGTCCTTTTTGTCTTATGGGGGGGCATGGGGCGTCCACAGGTCTTTCTCTATGTTTCTGCACCACATGACTCTTGGTCTGCCACATTTCTGTGTGCCTTGTGGGTTGGCAATCCATTTAATGGCAAGCTATATTCCTCTCATCCCGTCTTAGTGTTCGACCAATCCATTTCCCTCATCTTTTCTTAATTTGATGTTAATAGCCATAAATTTCTGTTGGTGATTACCTCAGGCTAAATAGACCCTCAGGATCCTCCTCAAATACTTGGCCTTTTTCCTTAAGAGACACCTAGCAAACAAATGGCTGAAGCAAATTTACAGGAATAAATTGACGTAATCGTAATTTACTGTGAGTATACAGGCAAGCTTTACACTGTCTCCTGTCTCCTCGACATATCCTTTGACAGCTATCCAGTACATGGTCTAGTAGATGTACCCATTAGTTTCTTCAGTTGATCCCAGCAAACTGAGTGATAATGTGTTTTTTCAGCTGGTTGGCAAACTTTGTTGATGGCATTCACGACCTTGTCCTTTACTATACTACACAAGATAATAAAGGTTTCGATGAAGATGGAGACCACTTTGCTCTCTGGATGATTGAGGTATATCATTTGGTCTGTCAGGGTATTTTTACAAAAAAATTGCTCATGTCCTTGTCACACTGTGGTGTTTTCGATTGAGTTTTTGATTCCCTTTTTAGTGCAGAGTGCACTATTGGGATGGTCAGGGGGCTGCCTGCCGCTAAGGCACCATGAACTTATGGTGGGGGTGAGGTGGGAGAGGTACTTGTGTACTCCACGAAAAACATGTTTCAGCTACTTCAGATAGTTATGATCATCGCAAAGGTATTTCTTTGTCACAAGTAACCCCTCGCTGTTTTTGGAAAGTTTAAAAAAATTCTGCGAAGGGGGTTCAGAACCACCTTAATTTTTCGAAAAATTAAGGTGGCTCTGAACCCCCGTCGTAGAATTTTTTTTAAATTTTGTAAAAAGTTGCATCTTATCATGCTGATTACAATTTGATAATAAAAAATGGGGGTCACCGAGCTCGTTTTTGAGCTATAAGCGCTTAAAGCTAAAATTAAGGGAGTTTTTAGCTGGTCATATTGTTGCTATGGTAACCTATTGTGCCACAAAATTACCAGCAACTTGTTCCCGATGATTGGGCAGTTTGATGATACCTAGTCCAGTTCTGGCCCCTCTCTCTGTCACGCAACGCTCCGCTCTCGGAGAGAGAGGGTCCAGGGACATTTGTCTTAGCATGCTCGTAATTAGGGCTAGTTTCCTAGCTAATCGCTGCTGCGCATGTACGACGAGATAAGGCGAAATATATAACAGAAATATATAAACAGAAATATACTACTAGAAGGGAAGGGAAGCATGGCGGAGAATTTCTTTGTTCGGTCAGCGAAAAGAAAATAATATTTCCCGAATTCGATCGGGTTTGTTCCGTGTTTGGTTCGTTGCACTGTGCGATTTCCTCGAGCAGTTCAGATTATTTTTCCGAGAAGAAACAAATGCTGCGATCGTTGCGTGAATTCTTGAAGTTCAGATCAGAGCATTCAGAGGAGCAGAGGAGTTTCGCTCAAGTAAAAAACACTGGATACAAGAGCCGAGAGAAGGCTAAAGCTTGGGTAATTACGAGGACTAACTGCCAATTTGTGGTATTTGTTGTTGATCAAAACATTTTTCTCAATCTTTTGTAACGCTGTAACTAAAACCTAAATGTTTTTAGAATTTTACCGACTGGTAGAGTTCCATTTGTTTCTTAGGTTAGTAAAAGAAGAATATATACGAACTTTTAGAATGTTCTACAGTTGTAGTTGTTTTGCCTTTGCTTTCAGTAATGAAGGATCTGTACGGGTCCGCAAATGATCCCAGGACCGCAAATGATCCCCAAATTGGACCGCAAATGATCCCGGACCGGAAATGATCGCCATATTGGACCGCAAATGATCCCGATCAAAAAATAAGGAATGGCATGGATTTTGGAATAGGGTGGATAGGGAATTGGCGTACGTGAAAACCGATATTTTTATTTAAGTCATCTTATAATTATAATGGCTCACAACTTGCTTGTTTTAATACTTTCGACTAAATTTTGTTGCTAACTACGATGTTATGAAATGCACCACTCAATCAATCATCAAAACACGGCTTGGCTTGCATTTCTTTGCAGTTCTAAATAAAATTATGATCAGTGCAACATACACTACATATTCTCTTTTGTTAAAAACTGATATTTCGGTGTTATAGTTAAATAACATTTTATCATCCCTTAACGCCACTCGTCTTAAGTTTTAAACTAAAATCTAACCATGAAGAACTGTGACACATGACGCTGTCACCTAAGTAGACTTCCAAAGCTACAACACTTCATCACACTATAAAACACCTGGTGTGTAGCACTGGAAATTTGAACAAATTTATTTTGTAATTTTTTTCTTGGTCGTTTTTTTGCTTTAATTCCTCGGGAATGACTACTTGAGTATTCTAAGAAGTCAAAATTCCAAGTTATAGTTATGAAGTTCAGCTTCAAACCAAACAAGGCCAAGGCTTGCGCTTCGTTTTGACAATTAGCTGTTAGTTAGGTGCTTGACTACTATTGCTACCGGGGTTTCGACAATGTTTACGAGTATGTGTATTTCTTAGACTTCTAAGTCAATAGATCGTTTTCACATGACGTGTTTCTATCCTAATCAGGCATAAGAAGCGGTATATTTATACCCGTTTACAATGAGCGTGCTTCGTTTGGAAACTAGAGCATTTTGAAAGTTGCGTGACACAAGGCTACGATCGATTTTGTTAAAAAAGATATCCTTATCTTATGATTTTGCGCCTTTTTAGAAGTTAGAGCATTAGGAAAAGTGCTCATGTAAATTCTTGTTTGTTTGGTACTGACAACCAGACGCCCAAATAGCTAAAGTAAGGTCCAGATGTTTACGCTATATTCCGGCCGCCATGTTGCTGTACACGGTTGTCCACGAACATGGCGTTTTCATACTGGGCCCTGTAAATTTCTGGGAAACATTTACGACGAATATCTGAAGTTTAGGGACAGGCACAGGCCCAAAACTGGGAGAAGTGTCGTATATTAATAGTTATCTTCTATAACATACATCACATTTTCTTAGCTTTTTCCATTGGCTGGTTTTCGATTTTTTTTATTATTGGTTTTTTTTTTTATTGCGTGACAGTGAAAACGATCTATACCCTTCGAAGAACAAAGCAGCAACTATGGAATATTTTTTTTAAATGTTATAACATGTTTTTTATTATTTTTTATGTGTTATCACCTTCCTCGGACATAAATCCATGCCATTCCTTACTTTTTGATCGGGATCATTTGCGGTCCAATATGGCGATCATTTCCGGTCCAATTTGGGGATCATTTGCGGTCCTGGGATCATTTGCGGACCCGTACAGATCAGGTTAAGGGCTATCGAACGTAGGCTTCTGCAGAGCTTGTGTTTTCCATCGGTGTTGGATACGAACGGGCATATTTAATGAGCTATCTATTGTTTATTCGCCCTCCTCTCGAAACTCGCAAAATTCACATCCACACAGTTTTATTTCCAGAACCAAAAGTAAGACAAAGAAAATTAAAATGCGCCAAAATATTGTCGAAAACTCCTAGGGAAAACTACTTCTTGAACGAAGTGTATGTAAACACTTTATTTGCATCGGGCATATTTAATGAGCTTTCTCACCTTCTCCTTTCTATGCTCGAAACTTGCCTTAATTCGTTTCAAACTCCTATTCCTTTTCTGTCTCGAAGAAATAAAACTAATGAAAGCGTAGACATGCCACAGAAATTACATTCCAATGCGCCAAGTTACTTGAAAAGTTTTCTGAGTGTTACCAACCTCACTCGCCATGAATATATTTTCAGTCGTGTGAAATCAACATCTTGCTCTCTGATCCGCTCTGATTGGTTTAGCGCGAGCATGCGCAGACAAATGTCCCTGGACCCTCTCTCTTCGAGAGCGGAGCGTTGCGTGACAGAGAGAGAGGGGCCAGAACTGGACTAGATGATACCATGATTTTGGCGTCAATCAGTATAGAGTGATTATAATGATCCATCAAACAGTCTTGGAAAGTACAGGAAACTGCAACCAGCCACCTTAATTAATTTCGCCAAGTCGCTATTCGTAAGCAAAATGCCAGCTAGTACAAACCAGGAATTAAATTTGTCTTGTTTGACATATAACAAACATCTTATGAACCGAGGTTAGTCAGTTTGTATGGGAGAATCTTGACCTCGGTCGGGTGTACAAACGTCACTGTGTTCGGTCTGTACTCAGCACCTCAGTCAAGAATCTCCCATACAGACCTCCTGCTCAGTTAAGAAGAGCTAAATAATGCAATAAAAAAAACACGTTAATAAATAGTTGTTTTTGTTATTTGATATCCTCCAAGACAAAGCTTTAACCATGCGGCCGCGTTCTCGCAATCTGTCCAGAAACGGAAGTCCGTGTACTAAGGGGGTAAAATCACTTGTCTTACTCTTCAACGAGGGCGTGTGGCTGCTGAAAGTTGTCCCATCACTATGTGGATGTATCATGCTCATTACAATCTGCGTGCTTTAAGGACGTTCGCGCCAATTGTTTCTGCGCATCCTTACTGCGCACGCAAATTCACATGCCACGTCATGCATGAGCGCGTGCGCTAAGTCATAAAATAAACAAATGATAGGGCAGATGGCCATTGCTAGAGCTTTACCTGGATTTAACGATCTTGGACGTACGGTGACCCCAATTTTTTTTTTAATGGATCATTTTCTCTACTGATTTTCTACGTTTAGGGAAAAAATGAAAAAAATCTATCGACTAGAAGTTTGAATATTTGGCAAAATGCAGCATCGAATTCCGTTCGTATTAGCTCTTCGTGCACCTTTGCGGCGGTTTCAAATGGCTCTTGAAGGGTTAAATTTTGTGAAAACGTTAGTAAAATTTCGACTTATTTACGCAACAGACCCACTTCTACAAAATATGACTAAGATCGTTTGCCTCTGTTGACTCACCTTCGATATTTTTAACTATAAACCCCGGTGGACCGTGCTCAATTATATGGGGCAATTTTTCGAAATCAGTATAGTTTACCACACGCTTTATCTCTGAAACGAAGACGGTGACCCCAATTTTTTTTGCATTTCTGGCACAAGTAACTTATCATCTGCCATCAGTAAAAATTTAAAAAAATTCCATCGACTGGAAAATTTTCGCGCGAACGTCCTTAATAGGCAATCTTACATTGTAATTTCTCGTGGAAGGTCCGATTTTCAAGTCCTGAGTTAAAGTAATGTTAGTATTTTGTGTTCTCCACAGGCCCTAGTGAACACACAGCAAGGATTCTTAAATTGTTTAGTGTATGGACAACACAGGCAGTTTGCTTCATTCTGTAGTCATGTTTTGAGCCTTGGTCGAAATAATTCAGCTTGCAGCATAAACAACTATCACTGTATAACTGGAAGTGTTATTGAGCAAAGACACGATGATCTGACTGTAAATTCATGTTCTGGAGTCAGAATTCCAGTTAGTGAGATTTCACCATTGCTTCAGGCTGACAGCCCCAGAACCCCACTAGAGCCCAGTCCCAGCCAGGCGCCTTTCCCAGTGAAACTATTAGGAGAGTTCACGAGATAACTGCTTGTGGTCAGCCATGGTGAAACAGCGCTCGCAACTTATACAGAGATTCAAAATGGTAATAGAAACATCATAAAGGAAATTAGAGTAAGGGTTATCTGTTTCTGCTCTTACGTTGCAACATTTCACTCAGTATTTTTCTCAGCAAAAAAAGGCCGCTGAACAGAATTCCCGAAATGCAACCCGCATCTCGAATTATGAGGAGAGGCCAAACAAACTTGACTAAAAGATTAAAGTGTAAATAACAAATTAGCATGTTCCAGGCTCTCCGTGGTAGTCGGGGAGAAAAGAAGAGTGAGAGCAAAAACCGGTGCACGACGAGCGCCTTATTTTTTTCCCGCCCTTTCCTATTACAGAGAGCGCGGAACAGACTAACAAAAAGGAAGCTTTAGTCGAACATTGTACATTTAATAGAACGACGACATGCGAAGCCATCTTTTAACGTTGTTTTAGTTAATTGCTGGCGAGCGGTAGCGAGACAACACACTATTCTTTTCAATAGGGGAAAAATCCAAAGTTTTGTCGGATGTAAGACTTGAAGCTTGCGCAGCAGAGCATTATCCGGGATAGTTTAAACAACAATCATGCGCAAATCACATGGCTGACATTTGCTATGTCTTTATTTGCTTTTGTAATCATTCATCAAGGTCACGAACGGAAAGAGATCTGAGTGCTTTTATAGATCCACCGCTTGAGAATTGAGATCACTTTCCACGATCTTAAAAAACTATCACAAAACAAGCAGACTCACAGATGGGGTAAACAATCGTTTATTGCACTAAATCCTTAGCACCTGAGAACCCGGGAGAGGTGAGTGGGGCGCTTTCGCTCACAAGGAGAGTCAAGAATGAACTATATACAAAGTGCTCAGTTAAAAATGCTTATCTGTTACGGAAATTTCATGCATACATATTAATGATGGTAAATAAAATAGGCAGGCCAAACACGACCCGTACGGTTCGTGGTATTTGTTCATTTGCTGTTTATTTTTCGGTCTTTTTACTTTTTCGTTGCTTCACCCTTGTTTATGAAGGACATTTTGTCTTGTGTTATAAGGAGAAAACTAGAGCTCTTACCTAGATCTTGCTCCGGCAAATTTTAAGAGGTCATAGGTCTGCATGATTTCCGCTGTTATCTGCATGTCGCTTCGTTGAGTTTGACACCACTATAATTCTAATGCAAGATATGTTTTTAAGTCTCCAAGCATTCAGTATTTGCTTTTGAGGGACAAAATATGACGTTTACTGTGAATGTGTTGCTAACTTGCTGTAATATATTGTTGAGACAAACTGGACAAGATATGGCTGCCCGCAGCCAGGCGTGGAACTAACTTTATTGAATATTCGAACCAGCTTAAATACACGAGCCTAATTTGAATATGCTAATCCGTGACACTACTTTCCCACCAAAAAAAAAAACAACTTAAAATATCAACTAAAATAAAAACAAACAATATATTAATGTCAACAGCAGAGTTCTCAGTCAATCATTACAATTCCTCCCGCACAACTTCTTACAAATTCAATCTCACTACTGGCTTTCGAATTCTAGTAGAGCTTCTCAGAGGTTCTGAAGGTGACAATGTCATTTCCAGGTGGCCTTCAACTTCGGTTTCTTTAGCGGCAATAGGTGAACTAGCGATTGGCATGGTGTAGTCGTTACCCGACATTGATGGCACAAAACCACTTTGACTACTCTCCGCATCAGTTCGTGGAAGACCACTTTCCTGGTTTTGAACACTAACAGGCCCCGGCACACTTTGAAATTCTTGCAAACAGCTTCCTTCCTCAAATGAGTTCCCCAGATCAGCTGACATCTTCTGGTTATCAAGTGCCCTGATGAGATGATCCGCATGAACACGCCTTGTCACAGCGCCCATCTGGACGAGATACCACCGATCTCCACACACCTCCAAAACAACACCTGGACTCCACTTCACAGACTGTGACGTGAATCCCCTGTCAGTAATACGGACCCAGACAGGCTCATTCACCGTGAAACCCCTCTCAACCTGCGATTTGTCATGGTAAAGCTTCTGCTTCATCTGCTTATTCTCCACCGCTAGCGCCAGATTCGGTTTCAACAAGGTCAATCTGGTTCGCAATTGCCTCTTCACCATTAACTCAGCTGGGGTTCGCCCTGTCACACTATGCGGTGTTGAACGGTACTTGATCAAAAAGTTGGCTAGCCTATGCTTCATCGTCATGCCGCCGGTTCCCTGTAACACCTGCTTCTCCAGAGCTTCCTTCACCACGCGGACCAACCTCTCTGCGGCACCATTCGAAGCAGGATGGTACGGCGGAACTAAACTGTGCTTGATTCCATTCTGTCTTGTGAATCTTGCGAACTGCTCTGACGTAAATTGTGGACCATTATCTGAGACCAGTTGTTCTGGAAGGCCATGCTCGGCAAATATGAGCCTCAGCTCATCAATGGTGCGCTCAGTAGTGGTTGAGGTCATGTGCTTCACGTCTATCCATTTGGAATGACTGTCAATGAGCACCAGAAAATAGTCCTTTCCTTTCTGACAAAAGTCAATATGCACCCTCTGAAAGGGTCTTGATGGCCATTTCCAGGGATGTAAAGGTACTTTAATGTGACGAGAGTGATCATCGCAGTAAATTTTCCAATTTAAGCAACTGGAAAGAAGAAGCCTGAAAAAAAAATCAGGGCTTCAACGGGATTCGAACCCATGACCTCCGCGATACCGGTGCGATGCTCTACCAACTGAGCTATGAAGCCACACATTGGGAGCAAGATCAATTTATTGAGTTCATATTTTCCCGTGCAGTGAAATGATGTGAAGTATATATGAAATAATTCATATTTGTACTGCGGTTGTAGATGAATGTGACGAGAGTGATCATCGCAGTAAATTTTCCAATTTAAGCAACTGGAAAGAAGAAGCCTGAAAAAAAAAATCAGGGCTTCAACGGGATTCGAACCCATGACCTCCGCGATACCGGTGCGATGCTCTACCAACTGAGCTATGAAGCCACACATTGGGAGCAAGATCAATTTATTGAGTTCATATTTTCCCGTGCAGTGAAATGATGTGAAGTATATATGAAATAATTCATATTTGTACTGCGGTTGTAGATGAATGTGACGAGAGTGATCATCGCAGTAAATTTTCCAATTTAAGCATTCATCTACAACCGCAGTACAAATATGAATTATTTCATATATACTTCACATCATTTCACTGCACGGGAAAATATGAACTCAATAAATTGATCTTGCTCCCAATGTGTGGCTTCATAGCTCAGTTGGTAGAGCATCGCACCGGTATCGCGGAGGTCATGGGTTCGAATCCCGTTGAAGCCCTGATTTTTTTCAGGCTTCTTCTTTCCAGTTGCTTAAATTGGAAAATTTACTGCGATGATCACTCTCGTCACATTCATCTAAAACCGCAGTACAAATATGAATTATTTCATATATACTTCACAAAGGTACTTTAGGGGGCAAACTTCTTACATTCTGACACACTGTGCAACTCTTAACCACCAATTCAATTTCTCCGTCTAATCCAGGCCACCACGTGAAACTTCTGGCAATAGCTTTCATGCTGCATATACCAGGGTGTTCCCAGTGTAATTCATTCAACAACCGCCCTCTCAGAATCTGCAAAAATTAAATCTGCAAGACCTGAACGAGTCGTTGCCATTGCACCGTGAGCACTTTGCAATGTGTGGCTTCATAGCTCAGTTGGTAGAGCATCGCACCGGTATCGCGGAGGTCATGGGTTCGAATCCCGTTGAAGCCCTGATTTTTTTTTCAGGCTTCTTCTTTCCAGTTGCTTAAATTGGAAAATTTACTGCGATGATCACTCTCGTCACATTCATCTACAACCGCAGTACAAATATGAATTATTTCATATATACTTCACATCATTTCACTGCACGGGAAAATATGAACTCAATAAATTGATCTTGCTCCCAATGTGTGGCTTCATAGCTCAGTTGGTAGAGCATCGCACCGGTATCGCGGAGGTCATGGGTTCGAATCCCGTTGAAGCCCTGATTTTTTTCAGGCTTCTTCTTTCCAGTTGCTTAAATTGGAAAATTTACTGCGATGATCACTCTCGTCACATTCATCTACAACCGCAGTACAAATATGAATTATTTCATATATACTTCACAAAGGTACTTTAGGGGGCAAACTTCTTACATTCTGACACACTGTGCAACTCTTAACCACCAATTCAATTTCTCCGTCTAATCCAGGCCACCACATGAAACTTCTGGCAATAGCTTTCATGCTGCATATACCAGGGTGTTCCCAGTGTAATTCATTCAACAACCGCCCTCTCAGAACCGCCGGAACAACCACCCGAATTCCCCAGAGAACACAACCTGTGTTCCACATGTCGACAACTCGTTTCTCCTGTTATGGAACGGCTTCAGCTCCACGTCATCACAGGTCTCAGGCCAACCATTCATGGTATACTGATGCACCTTGCATAGCAATGGATCCTTAAGGGTTGCCTGTGCAATGTCCACGGCCATAATTGGAAGTCTTCCCGTACCGCTCCAAGAGTGTAAACTTCGCCTTCCATGACAACGCTTGAATCCTGGCACGGCAATCTTGACAACGCGTCAGCATTCGAATGTTCCTCTGACCTACGATACGCAAGATCATAGTCATATGCTGATAGCACAAGTGCCCATCTCTGCATACGCACTGCAGCAAGAGTCGGAACAGCGGACTTCGGACCCAAAATTGCCTGCAAAGGCTTGTGGTCGGTAACAAGAGTAAATTTGCGCCCATACAAGAACTGGTGAAAACGTTTCACCCCAAACACCAAGGACAAAGCTTCCTTCTCAACTTGAGCATAATTCTTCTCACTGGCACTCAATGTTCTTGACGCAAATGCAATTGGTCGTTCCTGCCCATCGTCCATCACGTGACTGATTACTGCTCCAAGTCCGTAAGATGAAGCGTCACATGCCAGTCGAAGGTCACGTTTGGCATCATAATGGACAAGTAGTGCATCACTGCTCAGGCCTGCCTTACACTTTTCATAAGCCCTCTGTTCTACACCGGTCCACCTCCACTGTACATCTTTCTTCAGTAACTGATGCAATGGCGCAAGAGTTGTGGCCAACCCCGGTAGGAAACGTGAGTAATACTGTACCATTCCCAGAAACGACCGCAACTCACTCACATCTTTCGGTGGTGGGGCATTCTTTATGGCATCAATCTTCTCCTGAACCGGATGCAACCCGTCACCATCCACTCGCAAGCCAAGATACACGACTTGCTTCTTCAGGAAAACACACTTTCTCAGGTTTAGCCGCACGTTGTACTTCTGCAGTCTCTCTAACACTTCTCCCACGATCTCCAAGTTTTCTTTCGCATCAACACCGCCGACAAGAATGTCATCTTGATTACACACGCACTTCTCCACACCTTGCAAGATTTTATCCATGGTTGCCTGGAAAATCTTCGGCGCGGACTTGACACCGTAGGGCAACTTTGTATACGCATACAGTCCCTTATGAGTGTTAATACACAGGTACTTTTGGCTTGCTTCATCAACACTCATTTGCGCATAAGCATGTGTGAGGTCAAGTTTCGAGAATACCTTGGACCCAGCCAGTGTGGAGTACAAGTCCTGTGCAGTTGGGAGAGGATACTGTTCATCATCAACCACTTGATTAATGGTTACTTTGTAATCGCCGCATATCCTGACAGAACCGTCAGCCTTCGGCACAACAACAATAGGGCTCGCCCAGTCGCTACGGTCGACCTTGACGATAACTCCATGTTCCTCTAGCTTGTTAAGCTCCGCCTCCACAGCCTCCCTCAATGCATACGGGACAGGGCGCGACTTGAAGTAAATTGGACTTGCTCCCTCACGAACGCGAATGTGCGCTTCTATTCCCTTCATACCATCATATCCTTCTCTAAACAGATCGGCATGCTTGTTAAGAATGCAGTCTAACTCCTCATTCCTCGACGTTCCGTTCAAACTGAAAACCTCATTCCAATTGACCTTGAGTTTTTCCAACCAATTCCGCCCAGCAAAGTTGGCTTTCCCTCGTTCTCAGCTACGATCATCGGAAGAATGTATTCTTGTCCGCTATAAACAACCTTGCACAGCATCTGACCACACGTCCTTAATGTTTCACCAGAGTAGGTCTTGAGCTTCACGTCAGTGTTCTGAAGTGGAAAAGACTTTCTTGAGGTGGAGTTGGCTGAAGCGGAAGTGCTTAATGATCACAGATTTTGGATGTATTCCGCCTCTGTTTCCGAAAGTCACACTAAAGGCACCCGTTTACACAGGCGATAGCGATTTTGTGTGTCGCGGCAAACTCGATGACAATTGTTTGTTGCGGCTCAAGTTTGCACCTTTCAAAATCGCAACGTGTAAAACCAGGTGACGCCCCCCGATTTTTCATTGCGAGTTGTCGCTGAGATAATCGCCGGGGTTTCAAAGAGCCATGTTTGAAACCGTGTTAGCCAAACTTTTAGCGCCGCGACAAAAATTGCATCGAAGTCGCCGCGAAACAAAATCGCCCGGTAAGCGGGCCTTAAAAACGGCGAAGCTGAACGCCATGTTTTTAAAACACAAACTACAGAGGCGGGCGCTGATTCAAGACCACGCTTCTGGTAAGCCGATTTGATGTGTTTGCTCTGATTGGCTAAGCCCATTCCACTCTAGGCGATGATTGGTTATATTTTTCACCTGTGAAGAATGCTATACGCGAAGTTGATTGGATGATATCGCGTTTTCACATGTGGACAATATAGCACATATAGAGATTCTATTCTGCAAGGGTGATTAACTAAGATTCTCGCTATATATCCAATAAATAAAAGAGCATTCCATTTGGAAATGAGTTCGGACACACTCACCAAATACAAACACAAACACAATTAAAACAAAAACTTCTTCCTAACTGGACTGTTGCAGACTTCTCTCAAGCATCATGTGAAGTAGCAATTCCTTTTGAGATTTTGTGACACTGAAAAAATTAACGTATCTCTTTTTACAAAACTTAGGATCAAGTTGTTCTGCAAGCAATGCAAAAAAATGCAGTACTTTCAAGAATATTGTTTCTTAGAATAATGGTAACTTTGACAAGATTACGATAACTGCAGACCACCCTCTTTAATTCTTTACAATTAAAAAGGCGAAGGACATGCATTTTTAAAAAGGAACCTAATGTTTTTCAGCAAACCTCTACTTTGATAATTAAGTATGAACAAACCATAAAGAAGCCCTCCGCCTTATGCAATGTCTTTCCAAATTCTTGTGGCTCACGATTGGTGTCAAAGGAACAACAGTCTTTGATCCAATGACACATTTCTCAATGTACTCATCAAAAAAAAAAAAACTGTGCAGAACGAGAATGGCCACAGCAGACGTAAAAGTGATAACAGAGAATTTTGTAAGCTAGTCAGGGGAGCTAAGAGAATCTTATCCTCCACAATTGACCGAGACAAGAAAACCCTTTATCGTTTTTGTTTGGGAAACCTCTAACAAGGAAGTAAAATGGAATGGAGAGCATCAGCATCTGCGCAGCTCACTTTGGGAGAGTCTATGGCTGATTAGTTTGAAAATAGAATCCGCTTAGCAGGAATGTCTACCATAACTTTGGTCAACTAAGCTTAATATAAATAACTTCCTTGGGGCTCACAGGACACCATACAGTCTGACAGGTGCTAGGTATGCATCCTTAGGCTGTTTAAAGGCTGTGTATTAAAGCACTGTTGGGGGATGCAACCTTTGTTGTGGTTTAAACAGTCCAAATTGTAATTGTTTCATTTACAGAAATGTCTTGTTTTATTAGCGTTATTTTCGCACGCCTTTTGGAAGTGATGTAATTATGATAGCATTTTGAATAAATTCCAGTAGTTGGGCCGATACCCTATTATTGAGTGATGTTATTGTTGGTTTTTTGAGGGAGAGATGGATCTGGAAAATTATGTCAGTACTTCAAGAAACGTTCATTTATGTGATTGTGTAGAACAATAAGCCAGCAATTACGCATTTTATCGGAAATTTTAGAAAAACAAGTATGACACAGAAAAGCAACATTGCCCCCAAAAAAGAACAAATAAGTATTGATCTTTTAAAAAACAAATGGCATCTTATGAAGACGATATTTGTATCTGTAAGGGGGTTTGAATTTGCAATACCTTTTCCTTGACTGTTGTCATGTTTTGTTTTTCCTATATATATGGTGTAGCTCTTTTAAAACCTTTTTTCTTTCCAATTACATTTTTAATAGTCTGTTTAAAAATAAGGAAAAAACATGAGGAACTATAGGATTATTGTAAATACGGTAATGTAGTCTGCCCTTGTTTAAATTCGATAAAAATGGTAATTGATGCTTATTGTTCTACAATCCCATAAATGTAACTTTTCTTAAAGTACGACATAAGTTCCAGACATACTCCTCCTCAAAAAACCAAACAATAACATCACTCCAATAATAGGATCTGCAACTACTGAATTTATTTCAAAATGCTATAAATTACATCATTCCAAAAGGCGTGCGAAATACACGCAAATAAAACAAGACATTTCTGTAAAGAACAAATTACAATGGACTGTTTAACCACAACAAAGGTTGCATCCAACAACAGTGCTTAATACACAGACTTTAAACAACCTTAAGGATAATACCTGCACCTGTCCAGACTGTATGGTTGTCATTTGAGACCAAAGGAAGTTATTTATATTAGTTATGTGACCAGTATGGTAGACATTACCTGCGCTAAGCGGCTTTCTATTTTAAACTAATTAAGCATAGGACTCTCCCAAGTTTGTAGTGTGCAGCTGATGCCGTCTCATTCAAATTTTACTGCCCTTGTTAGAGGTTCCCTTGTTTCTTGTCTCTGGTCAATTGTGGAGATAAGATTCTTTAGCT
The DNA here is from genome assembly GCA_019787425.1 of Platygyra sinensis. Classification (NCBI taxonomy): domain Eukaryota; kingdom Metazoa; phylum Cnidaria; class Anthozoa; order Scleractinia; family Merulinidae; genus Platygyra; species Platygyra sinensis. Next base: position 17,488 of record JAHPZR010050241.1, on the reverse strand, counting down.
CCCTGACTAGCTTACAAAATCTGTTATCATTTACGTTGCGTGGCCATTCTCGCGCACAGGTTTTTTTTTTATGATTACATTGAGAAAATGTGTATTGATCCAAGCATTGTTCCTTTGACACCAAGGAGCACAAGATTTGAAAGAAATTGCATAAGCGGAGGGCTTTATGGTTGTCATACTTAATATAAAAGTAGAGGTTGCCCTGAAAAAACATTAGGTTCCTTTTTTAAAAGGGCATGTCCTTGCTTTTAGTAAAGAATTAAAAGTGTGGTCTGCAGTGATAGTAATCGTGGCAAAGTACCATTATCTAAGAAACAATATGTTGAAAAGTAATGCATTTTTTGCAATGCTTGCAGAAACACTTGATCCTAAGTATTGTAAAAAGAAACTTATTTTTCAGTGTCACAACATAGCAAAATGGCAGGGCTACTTCACAGATGCTGAGAGAAGTCTGAACATCAGTTAGGAAGGAGTTTTGTTTAATGTGTTTGTGTTTGTATTTTGGGAGTGTGTCCGAAATCATTTCCAAATGGAAATGACTTATTTATTGTATATATAGCGACAGAATCTTAGTTAATAAACCTCGCAAATAGAATTTCTATATGTGCTATATTTCACATGTGAAAAAAGCGAATAATCCAATCAAACTTCGAGTACTAGCATTCTTCACATGGAAAATCTAACCCAATCATCGACTAGAGTGGAATGGTCCTTAGCCAATCAGAGCAAAAAACTCAAAGGCTTCCCAGAAGCGTGTCTTGAAATCAGCGCCCGCTTGTAGTTTGGTTTTAAAAAACATGGCTTAAGCTTTCGTTTTAAGGCCCGTTTACACGGGCGGATTATATGTCGCCGGCAACTCGATGCAATTTTGTTCGCGCAAAGTTGGCAAGAAGGTTTCAAACATGCTCGAAAAACCCTCGATATCTCAGCGGACAAATCGCATGAAAACTCGAACAGGGTTTACACGGCGATTTGAAATTGCACTGGAGCGCAACAAAAATTGCATCGAGTTGCGCGACCAAAAATCGCCTGTTTGTAAACGGGCCTTTAGTGACTTTCGGAAAACAGCAGGCGGAATTACATCAAAATCTTGATCATTAGCACTTCAGCTTCAGCCAACAGTCACTCAAGACGTCTTTTCCACTTCAGAACACTGACGTGAAGCTCAAGACCTACCCTGGTGAAACATTAAGGACGTGTGGTCAGATGCTGTGCAAGGTTGTTTATAGCGGACAAGAATACATTCTTCCGATGATCGTAGCTGAGAACGAGGGAAAGCCAACTTTGCTGGGGCGGAATTGGTTGGAAAAAACTCAAGGTCAATTGGAATGAGGTTTTCAGTTTGAACGGAACGTCGAGGAATGAGGAGTTAGACTGCATTCTTAACAAGCATGCCGATCTGTTTAGAGAAGGATATGATGGTATGAAAGGGAATAGAAGCGCACATTCGCGTTCGTGAGGGAGCAAGTCCAATTTACTTCAAGTCGCGCCCTGTCCCGTATGCATTGAGGGAGGCTGTGGAGGCGGAGCTTAACAAGCTAGAGGAACATGGAGTTATCGTCAAGGTCGACCGTAGCGACTGGGCGAGCCCTATTGTTGTTGTGCCGAAGGCTGACGGTTCTGTCAGGATATGCGGCGATTACAAAGTAACCATTAATCAAGTGGTTGATGATGAACAGTATCCTCTCCCAACTGCACAGGACTTGTACTCCACACTGGCTGGGTCCAAGGTATTCTCGAAACTTGACCTCACACATGCTTATGCGCAAATGAGTGTTGATGAAGCAAGCCAAAAGTACCTGTGTATTAACACTCATAAGGGACTGTATGCGTATACAAAGTTGCCCTACGGTGTCAAGTCCGCGCCGAAGATTTTCCAGGCAACCATGGATAAAATCTTGCAAGGTGTGGAGAAGTGCGTGTGTAATCAAGATGACATTCTTGTCGGCGGTGTTGATGCGAAAGAAAACTTGGAGATCGTGGGAGAAGTGTTAGAGAGACTGCAGAAGTACAATGTGCGGCTAAACCTGAGAAAGTGTGTTTTCCTGAAGAAGCAAGTCGTGTATCTTGGCTTGCGAGTGGATGGTGACGGGTTGCATCCGGTTCAGGAGAAGATTGATGCCATAAAGAATGCCCCACCACCGAAAGATGTGAGTGAGTTGCGGTCGTTTCTGGGAATGGTACAGTATTACTCACGTTTCCTACCGGGGTTGGCCACAACTCTTGCGCCATTGCATCAGTTACTGAAGAAAGATGTACAGTGGAGGTGGACCGGTGTAGAACAGAGGGCTTATGAAAAGTGTAAGGCAGGCCTGAGCAGTGATGCACTACTTGTCCATTATGATGCCAAACGTGACCTTCGACTGGCATGTGACGCTTCATCTTACGGACTTGGAGCAGTAATCAGTCACGTGATGGACGATGGGCAGGAACGACCAATTGCATTTGCGTCAAGAACATTGAGTGCCAGTGAGAAGAATTATGCTCAAGTTGAGAAGGAAGCTTTGTCCTTGGTGTTTGGGGTGAAACGTTTTCACCAGTTCTTGTATGGGCGCAAATTTACTCTTGTTACCGACCACAAGCCTTTGCAGGCAATTTTGGGTCCGAAGTCCGCTGTTCCGACTCTTGCTGCAGTGCGTATGCAGAGATGGGCACTTGTGCTATCAGCATATGACTATGATCTTGCGTATCGTAGGTCAGAGGAACATTCGAATGCTGACGCGTTGTCAAGATTGCCGTGCCAGGATTCAAGCGTTGCCATGGAAGGCGAAGTTTACACTCTTGGAGCGGTACGGGAAGACTTCCCAATTATGGCCGTGGACATTGCACAGGCAACCCTTAAGGATCCATTGCTATGCAAGGTACATCAGTATACCATGAATGGTTGGCCTGAGACCTGTGATGACGTGGAGCTGAAGCCGTTCCATAACAGGAGAAACGAGTTGTCATGTGAACAAGGTTGTGTTCTCTGGGGAATTCGGGTGGTTGTTCCGGCGGTTCTGAGAGGGCGATTGTTGAATGAATTACACTGGGAACACCCTGGTATATGCAGCATGAAAGCTATTGCCAGAAGCTTCATGTGGTGGCCTGGATTAGACGGAGAAATTGAATTGGTGGTTAAGAGTTGCACAGTGTGTCAGAATGTAAGAAGTTTGCCCCCTAAAGTACCTTTGTGAAGTATATATGAAATAATTCATATTTGTACTGCGGTTGTAGATGAATGTGACGAGAGTGATCATCGCAGTAAATTTTCCAATTTAAGCAACTGGAAAGAAGAAGCCTGAAAAAAATCAGGGCTTCAACGGGATTCGAACCCATGACCTCCGCGATACCGGTGCGATGCTCTACCAACTGAGCTATGAAGCCACACATTGGGAGCAAGATCAATTTATTGAGTTCATATTTTCCCGTGCAGTGAAATGATGTGAAGTATATATGAAATAATTCATATTTGTACTGCGGTTGTAGATGAATGTGACGAGAGTGATCATCGCAGTAAATTTTCCAATTTAAGCAACTGGAAAGAAGAAGCCTGAAAAAAAAATCAGGGCTTCAACGGGATTCGAACCCATGACCTCCGCGATACCGGTGGCGATGCTCTACCAACTGAGCTATGAAGCCACACATTGCAAAGTGCTCACGGTGCAATGGCAACGACTCGTTCAGGTCTTGCAGATTTAATTTTTGCAGATTCTGAGAGGGCGGTTGTTGAATGAATTACACTGGGAACACCCTGGTAGATGCAGCATGAAAGCTATTGCCAGAAGTTTCACGTGGTGGCCTGGATTAGACGGAGAAATTGAATTGGTGGTTAAGAGTTGCACAGTGTGTCAGAATGTAAGAAGTTTGCCCCCTAAAGTACCTTTGTGAAGTATATATGAAATAATTCATATTTGTACTGCGGTTTTAGATGAATGTGACGAGAGTGATCATCGCAGTAAATTTTCCAATTTAAGCAACTGGAAAGAAGAAGCCTGAAAAAAATCAGGGCTTCAACGGGATTCGAACCCATGACCTCCGCGATACCGGTGCGATGCTCTACCAACTGAGCTATGAAGCCACACATTGGGAGCAAGATCAATTTATTGAGTTCATATTTTCCCGTGCAGTGAAATGATGTGAAGTATATATGAAATAATTCATATTTGTACTGCGGTTGTAGATGAATGCTTAAATTGGAAAATTTACTGCGATGATCACTCTCGTCACATTCATCTACAACCGCAGTACAAATATGAATTATTTCATATATACTTCACATCATTTCACTGCACGGGAAAATATGAACTCAATAAATTGATCTTGCTCCCAATGTGTGGCTTCATAGCTCAGTTGGTAGAGCATCGCACCGGTATCGCGGAGGTCATGGGTTCGAATCCCGTTGAAGCCCTGATTTTTTTTCAGGCTTCTTCTTTCCAGTTGCTTAAATTGGAAAATTTACTGCGATGATCACTCTCGTCACATTCATCTACAACCGCAGTACAAATATGAATTATTTCATATATACTTCACATCATTTCACTGCACGGGAAAATATGAACTCAATAAATTGATCTTGCTCCCAATGTGTGGCTTCATAGCTCAGTTGGTAGAGCATCGCACCGGTATCGCGGAGGTCATGGGTTCGAATCCCGTTGAAGCCTGATTTTTTTTTCAGGCTTCTTCTTTCCAGTTGCTTAAATTGGAAAATTTACTGCGATGATCACTCTCGTCACATTAAAGTACCTTTACATCCCTGGAAATGGCCATCAAGACCCTTTCAGAGGGTGCATATTGACTTTTGTCAGAAAGGAAAGGACTATTTTCTGGTGCTCATTGACAGTCATTCCAAATGGATAGACGTGAAGCACATGACCTCAACCACTACTGAGCGCACCATTGATGAGCTGAGGCTCATATTTGCCGAGCATGGCCTTCCAGAACAACTGGTCTCAGATAATGGTCCACAATTTACGTCAGAGCAGTTCGCAAGATTCACAAGACAGAATGGAATCAAGCACAGTTTAGTTCCGCCGTACCATCCTGCTTCGAATGGTGCCGCAGAGAGGTTGGTCCGCGTGGTGAAGGAAGCTCTGGAGAAGCAGGTGTTACAGGGAACCGGCGGCATGACGATGAAGCATAGGCTAGCCAACTTTTTGATCAAGTACCGTTCAACACCGCATAGTGTGACAGGGCGAACCCCAGCTGAGTTAATGGTGAAGAGGCAATTGCGAACCAGATTGACCTTGTTGAAACCGAATCTGGCGCTAGCGGTGGAGAATAAGCAGATGAAGCAGAAGCTTTACCATGACAAATCGCAGGTTGAGAGGGGTTTCACGGTGAATGAGCCTGTCCGGGTCCGTATTACTGACAGAGGATTCACGTCACAGTCTGTGAAGTGGAGTCCAGGTGTTGTTTTGGAGGTGTGTGGAGATCGGTGGTATCTCGTCCAGATGGGCGCTGTGACAAGGCGTGTTCATGCGGATCATCTCATCAGGGCACTTGATAACCAGAAGATGTCAGCTGATCTGGGGAACTCATTTGAGGAAGGAAGCTGTTTGCAAGAATTTCAAAGTGTGCCGGGGCCTGTTAGTGTTCAAAACCAGGAAAGTGGTCTTCCACGAACTGATGCGGAGAGTAGTCAAAGTGGAGTTGTGCCATCAATGTCGGGTAACGACTACACCATGCCAATCGCTAGTTCACCTATTGCCGCTAAAGAAACCGAAGTTGAAGGCCACCCGGAAATGACATTGTCACCTTCAGAACCTCTGAGAAGCTCTACTAGAATTCGAAAGCCGGTAGTGAGATTGAATTTGTAAGAAGTTGTGCGGGAGGAATTGTAATGATTGACTGAGAACTGTGCTGTTGACATTAATATATTGTTTGTTTTTATTTTAGTTGATATTTTAAGTTGTTTTTTTTTTGGCGGGAAAGTAGTGTCACGGATTAGCATATTCAAATTAGGCTCGTGTATTTAAGCTGGTTCGAATATTCAATAAAGTTAGTTCCACGCCTGGCTGCGGGCAGCCATATCTTGTCCAGTTTGTCTCAACAATATATTACAGCAAGTTAGCAACACATTCACAGTAAACGTCATATTTTGTCCTCAAAAGCAAATACTGAATGCTTGGAGACTTAAAAACATATCTTGCATTAGAATTATAGTGGTGTCAAACTCAACGAAGCGACATGCAGATAACAGCGGAAATCATGCAGACCTATGACCTCTTAAAATTGCCGGAGCAAGATCTAGGTAAGAGCTCTAGTTTTCTCCTTATAACACAAGACAAAATGTCCTTCATAAACAAGGGTGAAGCAACGAAAAAGTAAAAAGACCGAAAAATAAACAGCAAATGAACAAATACCACGAACCGTACGGGTCGTGTTTGGCCTGCCTATTTTATTTACCATCATTAATATGTATGCATGAAATTTCCGTAACAGATAAGCATTTTTAACTGAGCACTTTGTATATAGTTCATTCTTGACTCTCCTTGTGAGCGAAAGCGCCCCACTCACCTCTCCCGGGTTCTCAGGTGCTAAGGATTTAGTGCAATAAACGATTGTTTACCCCATCTGTGAGTCTGCTTGTTTTGTGATAGTTTTTTAAGATCGTGGAAAGTGATCTCAATTCTCAAGCGGTGGATCTATAAAAGCACTCAGATCTCTTTCCGTTCGTGACCTTGATGAATGATTACAAAAGCAAATAAAGACATAGCAAATGTCAGCCATGTGATTTGCGCATGATTGTTGTTTAAACTATCCCGGATAATGCTCTGCTGCGCAAGCTTCAAGTCTTACATCCGACAAAACTTTGGATTTTTCCCCTATTGAAAAGAATAGTGTGTTGTCTCGCTACCGCTCGCCAGCAATTAACTAAAACAACGTTAAAAGATGGCTTCGCATGTCGTCGTTCTATTAAATGTACAATGTTCGACTAAAGCTTCCTTTTTGTTAGTCTGTTCCGCGCTCTCTGTAATAGGAAAGGGCGGGAAAAAAATAAGGCGCTCGTCGTGCACCGGTTTTTGCTCTCACTCTTCTTTTCTCCCCGACTACCACGGAGAGCCTGGAACATGCTAATTTGTTATTTACACTTTAATCTTTTAGTCAAGTTTGTTTGGCCTCTCCTCATAATTCGAGATGCGGGTTGCATTTCGGGAATTCTGTTCAGCGGCCTTTTTTTGCTGAGAAAAATACTGAGTGAAATGTTGCAACGTAAGAGCAGAAAACAGATAACCCTTACTCTAATTTCCTTTATGATGTTTCTATTACCATTTTGAATCTCTGTATAAGTTGCGAGCGCTGTTTCACCATGGCTGACCACAAGCAGTTATCTCGTGAACTCTCCTAATAGTTTCACTGGGAAAGGCGCCTGGCTGGGACTGGGCTCTAGTGGGGTTCTGGGGCTGTCAGCCTGAAGCAATGGTGAAATCTCACTAACTGGAATTCTGACTCCAGAACATGAATTTACAGTCAGATCATCGTGTCTTTGCTCAATAACACTTCCAGTTATACAGTGATAGTTGTTTATGCTGCAAGCTGAATTATTTCGACCAAGGCTCAAAACATGACTACAGAATGAAGCAAACTGCCTGTGTTGTCCATACACTAAACAATTTAAGAATCCTTGCTGTGTGTTCACTAGGGCCTGTGGAGAACACAAAATACTAACATTACTTTAACTCAGGACTTGAAAATCGGACCTTCCACGAGAAATTACAATGTAAGATTGCCTATTAAGGACGTTCGCGCGAAAATTTTCCAGTCGATGGAATTTTTTTAAATTTTTACTGATGGCAGATGATAAGTTACTTGTGCCAGAAATGCAAAAAAAAATTGGGGTCACCGTCTTCGTTTCAGAGATAAAGCGTGTGGTAAACTATACTGATTTCGAAAAATTGCCCCATATAATTGAGCACGGTCCACCGGGGTTTATAGTTAAAAATATCGAAGGTGAGTCAACAGAGGCAAACGATCTTAGTCATATTTTGTAGAAGTGGGTCTGTTGCGTAAATAAGTCGAAATTTTACTAACGTTTTCACAAAATTTAACCCTTCAAGAGCCATTTGAAACCGCCGCAAAGGTGCACGAAGAGCTAATACGAACGGAATTCGATGCTGCATTTTGCCAAATATTCAAACTTCTAGTCGATAGATTTTTTTCATTTTTTCCCTAAACGTAGAAAATCAGTAGAGAAAATGATCCATTAAAAAAAAAATTGGGGTCACCGTACGTCCAAGATCGTTAAATCCAGGTAAAGCTCTAGCAATGGCCATCTGCCCTATCATTTGTTTATTTTATGACTTAGCGCACGCGCTCATGCATGACGTGGCATGTGAATTTGCGTGCGCAGTAAGGATGCGCAGAAACAATTGGCGCGAACGTCCTTAAAGCACGCAGATTGTAATGAGCATGATACATCCACATAGTGATGGGACAACTTTCAGCAGCCACACGCCCTCGTTGAAGAGTAAGACAAGTGATTTTACCCCCTTAGTACACGGACTTCCGTTTCTGGACAGATTGCGAGAACGCGGCCGCATGGTTAAAGCTTTGTCTTGGAGGATATCAAATAACAAAAACAACTATTTATTAACGTGTTTTTTTTATTGCATTATTTAGCTCTTCTTAACTGAGCAGGAGGTCTGTATGGGAGATTCTTGACTGAGGTGCTGAGTACAGACCGAACACAGTGACGTTTGTACACCCGACCGAGGTCAAGATTCTCCCATACAAACTGACTAACCTCGGTTCATAAGATGTTTGTATATGTCAAACAAGACAAATTTAATTCCTGGTTTGTACTAGCTGGCATTTTGCTTACGAATAGCGACTTGGCGAAATTAATTAAGGTGGCTGGTTGCAGTTTCCTGTACTTTCCAAGGACTGTTTGATGGATCATTATAATCACTCTATACTGATTGACGCCAAAATCATGGTATCATCTAGTCCAGTTCTGGCCCCTCTCTCTCTGTCACGCAACGCTCCGCTCTCGAAGAGAGAGGGTCCAGGGACATTTGTCTGCGCATGCTCGCGCTAAACCAATCAGAGCGGATCAGAGAGCAAGATGTTGATTTCACACGACTGAAAATATATTCATGGCGAGTGAGGTTGGTAACACTCAGAAAACTTTTCAAGTAACTTGGCGCATTGGAATGTAATTTCTGTGGCATGTCTACGCTTTCATTAGTTTTATTTCTTCGAGACAGAAAAGGAATAGGAGTTTGAAACGAATTAAGGCAAGTTTCGAGCATAGAAAGGAGAAGGTGAGAAAGCTCATTAAATATGCCCGATGCAAATAAAGTGTTTACATACACTTCGTTCAAGAAGTAGTTTTCCCTAGGAGTTTTCGACAATATTTTGGCGCATTTCAATTTTCTTTGTCTTACTTTGGTTCTGGAAATAAAAACTGTGTGGATGTGAATTTTGCGAGTTTCGAGAGGAGGGCGAATAAACAATAGATAGCTCATTAAATATGCCCGTTCGTATCCAACACCGATGGAAAACACAAGCTCTGCAGAAGCCTACGTTCGATAGCCCTTAACCTGATCTGTACGGGTCCGCAAATGATCCCAGGGACCGCAAATGATCCCCAAATTGGACCGGAAATGATCGCCATATTGGACCGCAAATGATCCCGATCAAAAAGTAAGGAATGGCATGGATTTATGTCCGAGGAAGGTGATAACACATAAAAAATAATAAAAAACATGTTATAACATTTAAAAAAATATTCCATAGTTGCTGCTTTGTTCTTCGAAGGGTATAGATCGTTTTCACTGTCACGCAATAAAAAAAAAACCAATAATAAAAAAAATCGAAAACCAGCCAATGGAAAAAGCTAAGAAAATGTGATGTATGTTATAGAAGATAACTATTAATATACGACACTTCTCCAAGTTTTGGGCCTGTGCCTGTCCCTAAACTTCAGATATTCGTCGTAAATGTTTCCCAGAAATTTACAGGGCCCAGTATGAAAACGCCATGTTCGTGGACAACCGTGTACAGCAACATGGCGGCCGGAATATAGCGTAAACATCTGGACCTTACTTTAGCTATTTGGGCGTCTGGTTGTCAGTACCAAACAAACAAGAATTTACATGAGCACTTTTCCTAATGCTCTAACTTCTAAAAAGGCACAAAATCATAAGATAAGGATATCTTTTTTAACAAAATCGATCGTAGCCTTGTGTCACGCAACTTTCAAAATGCTCTAGTTTCCAAACGAAGCAGGCTCATTGTAAACGGGTATAAATATACCGCTTCTTATGCCTGATTAGGATAGAAACACGTCATGTGAAAACGATCTATTGACTTAGAAGTCTAAGAAATACACATACTCGTAAACATTGTCGAAACCCCGGTAGCAATAGTAGTCAAGCACCTAACTAACAGCTAATTGTCAAAACGAAGCGCAAGCCTTGGCCTTGTTTGGTTTGAAGCTGAACTTCATAACTATAACTTGGAATTTTGACTTCTTAGAATACTCAAGTAGTCATTCCCGAGGAATTAAAGCAAAAAAACGACCAAGAAAAAAATTACAAAATAAATTTGTTCAAATTTCCAGTGCTACACACCAGGTGTTTTACAGTGTGATGAAGTGTTGTAGCTTTGGAAGTCTACTTAGGTGACAGCGTCATCTGTCACAGTTCTTCATGGTTAGATTTTAGTTTAAAACTTAAGACGAGTGGCGTTAAGGGATGATAAAATGTTATTTAACTATAACACCGAAATATCAGTTTTTAACAAAAGAGAATATGTAGTGTATGTTGCACTGATCATAATTTTATTTAGAACTGCAAAGAAATGCAAGCCAAGCCGTGTTTTGATGATTGATTGAGTGGTACATTTCGTAACATCGTAGTTAGCAACAAAATTTAGTCGAAAGTATTAAAACAAGCAAGTTGTGAGCCATTATAATTATAAGATGGCTTAAATAAAAATATCGGTATTCACGTACGCCAATTCCCTATCCACCCTATTCCAAAATCCATGCCATTCCTTATTTTGTGATCGGGATCATTTGCGGTCCAATATGGCGATCATTTCCGGTCCGGGATCATTTGCGGTCCAATTTGGGGATCATTTGCGGTCCGGGATCATTTGCGGTCCTGGGATCATTTGCGGACCCGTACAGATCCTTCATTACTGAAAGCAAAGGCAAAACAACTACAACTGTAGAACATTCTACAACTACAACTGTAGAAAATTGGTCCTGAAAAGCCGCAAGGGGAGTGTCCAATTCGTGCAATTACAAATTACAATTACATTCTAAAAGTTCGTATATATTCTTCTTTTACTAACCTAAGAAGCAAATGGAACTCTACCAGTCGGTAAAATTCTAAAAACATTTAGGTTTTAGTTACAGCGTTACAAAAGATTGAGAAAAATGTTTTGATCAACAACAAATACCACAAATTGGCAGTTAGTCCTCGTAATTACCCAAGCTTTAGCCTTCTCTCGGCTCTTGAATCCAGTGTTTTTTACTTGAGCGAAACTCCTCTGCTCCTCTGAATGCTCTGATCTGAACTTCAAGAATTCACGCAACAATCGCAGCATTTGTTTCTTCTCGGAAAAATAATCTGAACTGCTCGAGGAAATCGCACAGTGCAACGAACCAAACACGGAACAAACCCAATCGAATTCGGGAAATATTATTTTCTTTTCGCTGACCGAACAAAGAAATTCTCCGCCATGCTTCCCTTCCCTTCTAGTAGTATATTTCTGTTTATATATTTGTTATATATTTCGCCTTATCTCGTCGTACATGCGCAGCAGCGATTAGCTAGGAAACTAGCCCTAGTTACGAGCATGCGAAGACAAATGTCCCTGGACCCTCTCTCTCCGAGAGCGGAGCGTTGCGTGACAGAGAGAGGGGCCAGAACTGGACTAGGTATCATCAAACTGCCCAATCATCGGGAACAAGTTGCTGGTAATTTTGTGGCACAATAGGTTACCATAGCAACAATATGACCAGCTAAAAACTCCCTTAATTTTAGCTTTAAGCGCTTATAACTCAAAAACGAGCTCGGTGACCCCCATTTTTTATTATCAAATTGTAATCAGCATGATAAGATGCAACTTTTTACAAAATTTAAAAAAAATTCTACGAAGGTGGTTCAGAGCCACCTTAATTTTTCGAAAAATTAAGGTGGTTCTGAACCCCCTTCGCAGAATTTTTTTAAACTTTGCAAGAACAGCGAGGGGTTACTTGTGACAAAGAAATACCTTTGCGATGATCATACCTATCTGAAGTAGCTGAAACATGTTTTTCGTGGAGTACACAAGTACCTCTCCCACCTCACCCCCACCATAAGTTCATGGTGCCTTAGCGGCAGGCAGCCCCCTGACTATCCCAATAGTGCACTCTGCACTAAAAAGGGAATCAAAAACTCAATCGAAAACACCACAGAGTGACAAGGACATGAGCAATTTTTTTGTAAAAATACCCTGACAGACCAAATGATATACCTCAATCATCCAGAGAGCAAAGTGGTCTCCATCTTCATCGAAACCTTTATGATCTTGTGTAGTATAGTAAAGGACAAGGTCGTGAATGCCATCAACAAAGTTTGCCAACCAGCTGAAAAAACACATTATCACTCAGTTTGCTGGGATCAACTGAAGAAACTAATGGGTACATCTACTAGACCATGTACTGGATAGCTGTCAAAGGATATGTCGAGGAGACAGGAGACAGTGTAAAGCTTGCCTGTATACTCACAGTAAATTACGATTACGTCAATTTATTCCTGTAAATTTGCTTCAACCATTTGTTTGCTAGGGTGTCTCTTAAGGAAAAAGGCCAAGTATTTGAGGAGGATCCTGAGGGTCTATTTGGCCTGAGGTAATCAACAACAGAAATTTATGGCTATTAACATCAAATTAAGAAAAGATGAGGGAAATGGATTGGTCGAACACTAAGACGGGATGAGAGGAACATAGCTTGCCATTAAATGGATTGCCAACCCACAAGGCACACAGAAATGTGGCAGACCAAGAGTCATGTGGTGCAGAAACATAGAGAAAGACCTGTGGACGCCCCATGCCCCCCCATAAGACAAAAAGGACTAGATAATAGATGATGCTACAACACCAACTTGCTGACATTTCCAAACAGGATACCTAGAAAGTTTTTACTTGTGGAAAATTGTGCCCTAGTATAATAAACATTACATGGCCAAGGTACAATTGATGACTAACTGACGATCGCTGTTCAAACTAAGTGGTCCTAATTATAATAATGATGAGTTTTAGTAAAAATAATATAAAAGTGGATTACTCCATAGAAAGTGCGACGTACGGATTTTTATTCACGAGCTGCAAAACTTTGCAAAACGAACGAGTGAATAAAAATCCGTACAAAGCACTTTCTATGCTGTAATTTGTTTATTGTTTATATAGCGAGAATTAAACATATCCTTTAAATCAGTTTTATTTTTCCCCGATGACATGAGCTTACATGCAGAACAGCAAAAAATTCAAGACTGATCTAAATGACCGAACGTAACAAAAAACAAATTCGCTTTCCCGTCCAGCAGCAAGCGGACAAAGAGCCTACACAACGTAAAATACAATACGGGGAATTCGTATTAAAACACAAAGTATGAAATCTTTTCGCTTGTCCGTGACGACGCTTCGCGCTGTGCAGACAAATTTGGACTCTGTTGACTTACGCTGTGTGTAGAAATGTTCCTCCTTGAATATTCGCCATTGAAACAGAGATAAAGACTTCTTGAGGTGACTGTTGGCTGAAGCTGAAGTGCTAATGATCAAGATTTTGGATGTATTCCGCCTCTGTTTCCGAAAGTCAACTAAAGGCCCGTTTACACAGGCGATTTTTGTCGCGGCAACTCGATGCAATTTTTGTTGCGCTCAAGTTGCAACTTCAAAATCGCACGTGTAAACCAGGTGCGATTTTCATTGCGATTTGTCGCTGAGATATCGTAGGGGTTTCGAGCATGTTTGAAACCTGTTGCAACTTTAGCGCGACAAAAATTGCATCGAGTTGCCGCGACAAAAATCGCCCGTGTAAACGGACCTTAAAACGGAAAGCTGAAGCCATGTTTTTAAAACACAAACTACAAGCGGGCGCTGATTTCAAGACCACGCTTCTGGGAAGCCATTTGAGTGTTTTGCTCTGATTGGCTAAGCCATTCCACTCTAGGCGATGATTGGTTATATTTTCACATGTGAAGAATGCTATACGCGAAGTTGATTGGATGTATCGCTTTTTCACATGTGAAAATATAGCACATACAGAATTCTATTTGCAGGGTTTATTAACTAAGATTCTCGCTATATATACAATAAATAAAAGCATTCCATTTGGAAATGATTTCGGACACACTCACCAAATACAAACACAAACACAATTAAACAAAACTTCTTCCTAACTGACTGTTGCAGACTTCTCTCAGCATCTGTGAAGTAGCTATTCCTTTTGATATTTTGTGACACTGAAAAATAAAGTATTCTTTTTACAATACTTAGGATCAAGTGTTCTGCAAGCAATTGCAAAAAAATGCATTACTTTTCAAAATATTGTTTCTTAGATAATGGTACTTTGACAAGATTACGATAACTGCAGACCACACTTTTTAATTCTTTACAATTAAAAAGCAAGGACATGCATTTTTAAAAAGGAACCTAATGTTTTTCAGCAACCTCTACTTTTATATTAAGTATGACAACCATAAAGCCCTCCGCCTTATGCAATGCTTTCAAATCTTGTGGCTCACTTGGTGTCAAAGGAACAATGTCTTTGATCAATGACACATTTCTCAATGTAATCATAAAAAAAAAACTGTGCAGCGAGAATGGCCACAGCAGACGTAAAGTGATAACAGAGAATTTTGTAAGCTAGTCAGGGGAGCTAAAGAATCTTATCTCCACAATTGACCGAGACAAGAAACAATGGGAAACCTCTAACAAGGAAGTAAAATGGAATTGGAGAGCATCAGCTGCAGCTCACTTTGGGAGAGTCTATGGCTAATTAGTTGAAAATAGAATCCGCTTAGCAGGTAATGTCTACCATACTTGGTCAAATAAGCTAATATAAATAACTTCCTTGGGTCTCAAATGACACCATACAGTCTGACAGGTGCAGGTATGCATCCTTAGGTTGTTTAAAGTCTGTGTATTAAAGCACTGTTGGTTGGATGCAACCTTTGTTGTGGTTAAACAGTCCAAATTGTAATTGTTCATTTACAGAAATGTCTTGTTTTATTGCGCTATTTCGCACGCCTTTTGGAATGATGTAATTTATAGCATTTTGAATAAATTCAGTAGTTGCAGATACCTATTATTGAGTGATGTTATTGTTGGTTTTTTGAGGGAGGAGATGGATCTGGAAAATTATGTCGTACTTTAAGAAAAGTTCATTTATGGAATTGTAGAACAATAAGCCATCAATTACGCATTTTATCGAAATTTTAGAAAACAAGTATGACACAGAAAAGCGCATTGCAAAAAAAAAACAAAATAAGTATTGATCTTTTAAAAACAAATGGCATCTTTATGAAAGACATATTTTGTATCTTTAATGTTGAATTGCAATACCTTTTCCTTGCTGTTGTCATTGTTTTGTTTTTCTATATATATGGTGTAGCTCTTTTAAACCTTTTTTTCTATTCCCATTACATTTTATAGTCTGTTAAAATAATGAAAACTATGGGTAACTATAGTATTATTGTAAATATGGTAATGTAGTCTGCCCTTGTTAAATTCGAAATAACATTTAAATTTTGCTATTAATGTCGTATTAAAAAAATTACAGAAATGAAAGCACTTCTGGCAGGCGAGCTGTGCGTCACATAAGATTTTTGAAAGCTTGCAACTGCGGCTTTCCTCTTCACCCTCTACAGCTCTGCTGCTGTCCTCAGTTGTACTTTACGCATCTCATCCAATCATCAGCAGCCATAACATTGCACAAAATTCTCCTAATAATCACTTTCTACAAAATTCCTTTTCTTACGTCACCTCCTAAAATCTTGAATCGATTTCTGCTTTCTACAATATCCTCAATCTCATACTGTATATTGTCAATCTTTAAACAGCACATTTCCATGTTAGCTTAAATGGATGTCAATGAAAAATTTCCACCGAATACATCTTGAGCCTTATTTATTTACCTGAATTATTACAATTTTTGACCAAAAGAGAAGCAAAACTTGCAAAAGTTAGATTTAATAATCATAACACCATTTTCAAGAGAAAATAATTGTAAGAAAGTGAATATTTAAGTAGGCTAGAGCTGAAAATTAACATAGCCATTTAATTAGTATGTTAATTCTCAGCTCTAACCTACTTAAACATTCACCACAACTTTGGGTATTAAATCTTTCAGTAATCATTAGAATCTAGTCATCAATTTACTATCTAACTTACTCTTTACTCTGTAGATTTTCTTAGCATATATTATTTGTCAGGCACTTTAAGCATGAGCCTCTGAGTGGTTTGGATAATTGAACAAGCACTACCTGTCCTATCAACATTAAATAAATAGTACTTACAACACGTTTTACAAAGTGCACAACAGGCTCTTATGTATTGTTACTACCCAAGGGTAGGATGCTAGTACATTGCAGGCTGCTCCCCAGTATTGATTGCTCCAACAACTTACAGCTCCCAATTTATACACTACAAAGAAAGGCACTGTGACCATAAGCCTATAGCAGCTTCCAATCTGATAGTGCACCAAAGATGTTTTGGAAGCTTCTTGTGTCGCTAATTTCTATTAATTACAGGGGCCAAGGAGGGGGAGGGGCTGGTAAGGCTGTAGCCCTATCACTTTTTTGCTTGGATTGATTATGTTTAGGCTGCAAATGACATGGGTAATTTATGAATTTTACCACTTGAATAGTAGAATGGTGACTCTTAATGCTTGATTGTCTTGGCCATGTTTTTCATTCCTAGCACTTTAAAGTGGTCTCTGTGGTCCCTGAATCAATTTATTTCAAAATATTTGGGCCTCAGTAGAAGAATCCACAGGAAACATTAGTGAGAGCGAGTAATATAAATTAAGTCATCCAACACATGTAATTATAGAAAACTAATGTGAAATACAGACTAGACTTGCCTAGCTGCTATTCCAAACATATGATTGTTTTCTTGTTTGCAAAATAACAAATTCAGAATTTCAATAAGAGCTGAGAAACGAACCCGAGTGAATCTTCCTCCTTCAATCACTTTATTAACCCTAATATTACTTCTGCTGATTAATTTATTATTAGATCCACTGAACAATTATCCTGAAATGAGGGTCGCTGTGAAGAATCCCAATGGCACAGAGAGGATCCTTGGTGTTGATGTACCATCCATTCAACATTTACGTCAAAAAGATCCTTCTGACAAACTTCAACATTCTGATAAAAGATGAAACCAGCAAAGGGATTTTCCCTCTGCTCCCCTTAACATCCTATTGACAAGATCAGAATACTTGCGATATTCTTCTCCAAACTTCTATGCAAAGTCAGACTAAACATACCCTTGTGGCTCCCCCACCGCC
>JAHPZR010050239.1:0-13220 GCA_019787425.1 Platygyra sinensis | reverse complement strand
AAAAAGAGTGATCGATCCACTATCCCTAATGTCAAGGGGCAAGGCATTCCAGAGCTTTGGTGCTGCAACTGAGAATGCCCTCATGAATCCAAGGAGTTTTGATCTAATAATAACTCTCGCTTTTCAATTAAAGTTTTCAGTGAAAGCCTAAAAATATTCTTTTATTCCTTTTAAGGCTTTTTCCACTCTTTGCCATGATGCCCTTCTTCATGCTCGCACCATGGGACTTCGCACACTGTTTACTGACCACTCCCTTTTTGGCTTTGCTGACGCAAGTTCCATCATAACCAATAAATTTTTACAGTTTTCATTGGCCGACATCGATCATGTGATTTGTGTTTCACATACAAGGTTTGTCTGGAACTTTTCTCTGTCAGTGAATAATAAATAAGTGCCACCACATTCTATGTGTCATGCATACGGAATGTTAGCTCAGTGGCCAATCTTAAACCATTGACATCAGTGCCAGCTGTAACCGCCCATGGTGAGCATTGGCCGTCATTCCACCTCTGATGTCATCACCTTTAGTCAAAATTGACCAAAGTTCTGCAGAAAGAAAAGATCTATCCAGTGATACCCAGATCAGAGTGACTGGGTCAATTGAACATGAAATATGCACAGAAATAATTAGAAATTGAAGTGAAAAACTTGGAGCAAAATTTCATTCAACTACACTTGACTACTCCTTGCTAAGAATTTCCTGTCTCGATTATGCCTCTGCTGAAATTCATCAACTAGAAGCAAGCCAGGTAGAAGGTAAACAACTGCAGCAAAAAGATAAGGAAAGGAGAAAAACAAAAGGTGAAAAAAATAAAAAAATAGTAGTAATAAAAAAGCCTAAAGACTTAGGTCACTTTCTTGTCCAAAAACCAAACTTTTGATTTCTGCGCTTACCCAAGCAACAATATTATGATAAATTTAAAAGCAATGCTAGTGGAAAGAAAGACATGCTGTCATGTTGCAAATACCTCATAGGGTAGATTGATGTCTAAGAACGTGTTCTTGCTAAAAATCCCCAGGTGTCAATGAGTTAAGAAAAAAAAAAACCGTCAGGACCATCTGAGACACTGATGTTTGTAGAGTTACATCATCAGTAAGAGGTTGTTTGAACTAACACCTGTAATGTCAGTACTTGTAAGAGTATTAATAAGTATGACTGTGAATGTTGATTGGATGCATTAAAAAAATTATCTGTTTTCTGCATTGTCAGTAAGGAGAACACTGTGCTACGTGCCTCAATGAATCCTTGCATGGTTTCAGTGATTCCTAATGCTGTAGATGCTAACGTGTTCACACCTGATGTTTCAAAGAAAATTCCAGGAAAAAGTGAGTTTCCTACACATATATGGGATCCTGATTTTTCAAACCTGCAAAGTGAATAAAAATTGGTTTGAAAAACCAGGTAGTTCAAGAAAGTCTTATCTGCATTTGCAGTCACCATTGTGGTAGTCAGTCGACTGGTGTACAGAAAAGGTATGGACTTGTTAGCTGGAGTGCTTCCCATCATGTGTGCCAACCACTCAGACATCCAGTTTATTATTGGTAAGTTCACATAGATTAAAGAAAAATAAACTAATAATTAAAGATAATGCGACCCATGCAGCTGGTTTAAAAAATGTTACTGGGATTATCACTTGAATCCCGCAGTAAATTTCAGATGTTCCTCCATTATGGCTTGTGAGGTGAGGTGGCCTGATAGTGCACTGGACACTAGATTAAGGAGCCTGGGTTCATACACTGGTAGTCATCACTGTTGTGCTCTTAAACAGCATGGCCAGATTACCCTCTCAGTGTATCTCTCCAACCAGGTGTCTACACGTAAATGGGCACCAGCAAAGTTAATGCTGGGGTAACCCAGCAATGGTCTAGCAACCCATCCTGAAGAAAGAAGAAATACTTACATGTATAGTGGACATAATACTCAGCTTAAGTATGTGAATTCGTGATAATAGATGTCCATCCACAGCAATTAAATGTAGACATGATGATAGGTGCCAATGCAGCCATAACACCACTGAAAACAAGCTAAGTCTTATGTCCACTGAATGTAAAGGGCCAACCCACACACACAACTGCTCTCATGTGGCTTTGATAGCTCAGTTGGTAGAGCATTGCACTCATAATGCAAAGGTCTGGGTTCAAATCCCGTTCAAAGCCATTTATCAGAATCTGTTGTTTTTGTTGGTTAGGTGGTGATGGTCCAAAACGAGCTCTTCTGGAGGATGTATGTGAGCAGTGTAAACTTCACGACAGAGTCCGGTTTTTAGGAAAGTTGGCGCATGAAAATGTTAGGGATGTAAGTTAGGCCTCAGCCTATTAATGGGCTCCAGCTATACTGAAGGGCCAAAGAGAATCTGCTTGCAGCTAGACTATGAGTAATCCCTCATTCGCTTACTCCGTTGAGCAGGATGCAAAAGAAACCTGTGAGAAAAGAAATGGCCGCACAAGATCCTGGGGGCAAGAAGCACACAAAAAGAGTGCTTCTCACCTCCAGGATCTTGCTCAAGCATTTTTTTCTTGCTTGTTTCTTTCGCATCTTGCTTGACAGACTAAGCAAAAGAGGGACTACTCATAGTCTAGATTGCAGCTGTAACTGGCCAGGTGGAGGTTGGGTTTAGGGGCAGAGCAGTCTCCTCTCTTGACTTCCCTTCTCGTCTCTTCCCTCGGACTAGGCCTTAGCTAGATCACATTTAAAATCCACTCTGTCCCAAATTATGCTGCAAGTTTTAAATCCATTTGAGTTGTCTACAATTTTGACCACCCATGCTTCATTATGAATCTTTAAATATTCTTACTATGAGTGTTCTTCAACATTTTTAAACTTACGTTCTGGGTTGTACCTTGTTCTAGATGTTTTTGACGCAGTCTGTTTTTCTTTATATGCAATCTGTGTTCATCTCTAGGTACTTGTTCAAGGTGACATCTTTCTAAACACATCATTAACAGAAGCATTTTGTATTGCAATTGTCGAAGCAGCAAGCTGTGGGTGAGTTTTGATGAAAACATACTAGAAGATTTTTCCCGACCAGTTATTTTTGGACCAAAGTGTGTACTTTTTGGAGCTTGCTTATTGTTCCTAAGACCTTGCAATATGCACTAAGTGTAACTAGCTAGAATGATGGTGTTACATTATGTATAAAATGTACATGTAAGTTCTAATTTTATCCAAACCACAAAGTTTGCATGCTTGAGCTGGTTGATGCATTTTTCCCCAGGGGGGGAGGGGGGGGGGGGTACTTCCAGAAAGCTTTGGTTGAGGTGTGCAGCCTGCTTCCCAAGACCCTTAGAATACCCTACTTAAGACCAAAATCTGTGATTTTCTCTACCCTAGTCCTATTTGTAAACCTGACCAAAAATTTCTCGTTTTCCCGCACCTACCACTAGTTAGGTACTTATTTTTGTGTACTTACCACCATGTGAATTTGTGCAAACTTGCCATGAAATACATGTAAGCTCAGGTATTATACAATCGTCACTTATTTTTTCTTTATTTCTGTGCAGTCTGCAGGTTGTCAGTACCAGGGTAGGTGGGGTTCCTGAGGTATTACCAAGTGACATGATAAAAATGGCAGAGCCGAGTGTTGAATGTAAGTGAAAAAGGTAAAAAAAAAAAATATCATTTGCAACTGTGGTTCATGAAAGACACGCTTACTGCTGTCAGCTTAGTGAATAAATAGCTCTGCTAATGGGCCTAGACATTACAAGTAAGTATTTATCTTCGCTGCAGATGTTATGCAACTCGTGACTTAGCGCGAGTCGCAACTAAGCTTGTGCGCGTGCCTCGCGAGTGCTAAATCCGAAATTGTCACGTGTGCTTCAAATCATAGTTAGTAGAGGGGAATGGTTATGAAACCCGACAAACTTGTCCTAATCCTCTCCATGTAGATTTTTTTGCTAAGCAAGCTCACAAAATATATTGACTCTTTTGTAGTCTGAGTACAGTTAGGCGAAAATGGGTTTCCAAAGCAACAACATGAACAGCTTTGTAAAATCAGTCATGTGCAGGTTTTAGAACACTGTAGATATCATATATAAATTCTTGATTAATCATTTTTTTGGTGTGGAACATTTTTCAGCTTTGGTAGCAGCGCTGGATTGTGCTGTCCAAGATGCGCGAGAAAACAGATTCGTTCCTCCAGACGTGGCCCATGAACGCATTCGAACCATGTACACGTGGGAAAACGTAGCTAGGCGAACAGAAAAAGTGAGTTGAGTTTACCAACAAGTTTGACTGGTTTCTTTGCACTCTGTTCATCCCTTGTCCGAGAGAGACGCCTGAGACTGGACACGTGAAAATTCCAAAGTGATGACGTAGCCCTACAGATCCGTGTTGTGATTTGCTGTCACCGACGCGTGTAAATTTAGAATAAGAAACAACCAATCAGCGAACGCGTTAGCATCTTTGGAGAGAAACTCTTAGTAATTTTTCGACTTGAACTTAAAAACGGTAAATTAACTGTCGTTTGGAGCGGTATCACTTGGGTTCAATATGAAAACGAGGAAGAGAGAAAGATTTACACTACAGGCTAACGAGAGAGGAAAACAAAGAGCGCTTTGCCTGCCATTATTGTGGTCCAAGTTTGATCCCTGATCGTGAGGTGATATTTGAATTGATTGTTGTGGGTTCCGGGTACTGACTGTGATTTTTCACTGTATCAAGATCAGGTAATGTACGACTGGGCATACTTCAGAAGTTGGGACCCTAAGTAACAATTATTACGCTTGACACTAGATCAAACGGTCCGGGTTCGAGCCCTGACCGGACACATGTTAGTCTGTCGTTTATACACATATTGTGTCATTTCTTGGTTCCTAGATTGTTTCTGCCTGGTGTTCTGTATTTGGGAGGTGCTTTGGCCTAATGGTTGGCACGCTCATCCCGGATCGAATGGTCCGGGTTCGATGCCTCGCCGGACATATCGTGTTGTGTCCTTAGGCATGACGCTCTACTCTCACAGTGCCTCTCTCCACCCAGGTGTATAAATGGGTACCGGCGAAATTAATGCTGGGGGGTAACCCTGCGATGGACTAGCATCCCATCCAGGGGGGAGTAGAAATACTTTAAGTCGCTTTACGCCACAGAAGCCAAAGATGAACTCCGACCAGCAGACTTTATAATACTTCAGAAGAGACTTATCACTAGAATATACTTGATGTAATATTCTTGCGGTAATATTCTGATTCTTCTCGTCAGGTTTATGATTTGGTTAGAGCCGTGCCTCACGTGTCATTTGATGAGCGACTCAAAAGGTAACACACAGAACAGTTCTCAGTCGACTATGAAAACAAAAATTGTTCTTTCTTCCCTTGGAGTTGACAAAGCGTACCTTTGCTGACGTTACAGTAAGATCACGACGTGTTTAAATCAAAAGCAACTAACCACATGTTTTCCCGCGCTTTTACTTATTGTAAGTATATTTGTCTTCTTGACTTCTATTCCCAACTGTTTACTATGCTTTGACATTTCTTTCATTTTCAGATTGTACCACTGTGGCCGCGTTGCCGGAAAAATCTTTTGCATTTTAGCGGTGATTGATCTGTTTATTCTATGGCTTCTTGAATGGCTCTTTCCAAGAAAAGTATGTTTAAAACAATTTACTTTCTATTCATGTTTACTGTGGAAAGGGAATGCCTAACAGTTCAAACCTTATTCCTGATTCGTTGTTGCTTTGACCTCGTCAAGAGACTGAGGCTATCGTCTCAGGGAAAAACACAAAGGACAGACAGACAGATAGACAGACAGATGCCCCCTTTCCGCTATCTCACGCGGTTACGTTTTTGGGACGGCTGACGTCACAGGTTTAGCCTGCCCCTCCCCCACTCTCTCGACCTTTTTGCTCTCGCCTCCACTTCTCGAGCGGCACGAATTGCTAGCGTCTTATTTTTCCAGCGACCCGATCGCGGAAAAGCTCTTTCGCGCGGCCCAATTAGAGTCGTTCGGCTCATACGGGAACGCTTGCTACGTAGGCTATGATTGCTCAGGCCTAGACTCAGGCGAACTCTTTCCCAAGATCCTTCTCATATTCTAGTTCACCACAGGACGCGAAAGGACTGGGAATTATCACAAGCCACTCTCAAGAATTTTAAAAATGTTATATTTAAGGCATGGCATCAATTCAGGTTTTTCTTTCATTTTCAGAATATAGACATTGCACCCTCTTTTCAGGATAAACAAGACAGATGGAATCCCCAAAACGACAGCATACCAAGTGACCAGAAAGAATCGGTATACTTTTGCCGAAGAAAAAGAGGAAGTGACTTTTCTTCAGCGAGATAACATCAGCTAAACTATGTTAATGTTAAAGGGTCGCAAAGGATTCTCGCTTGGTCTCGAGAAAACTTTTCTTTCACGAAAATCAATACTCTTAATAAAGCCATACTAATTAAAGGCTTCTGATACGCTCATTACCTCCAATATAGAAAACTACAAACTACAGAGATCCTTTAGTTTATATTTTACATCGTCATTTCAGAGTTTCAATTTTTAGTCAGCGACTGCTGACATTGATTTGTGTTTCATATCGTCATGTTTGTGATTTACCTTCAGTTTTCATTTTTTTATTTGAAAGTGTGAAGTTACAAAATTGCAGCGTTTTTCAAGCGATTAAATTCTCACACACAACAGAAGTAAATTGTTTATATTGTGTTTGTAAAATGTGAATGTATATTTTTAAAGTTTATCATAATATATTAAAAAGTTGTATAGTTAAGTAGATAAACGTTGTGGTTTGGAGCCAGCGATTGGGAACTTAGAAAGGGTCAGAGTTATTTCCAACGTCGTATTTCCGTCCCTTTGTCCTGTGTAAATTTCAAATGAAGGCAATCTGTTTACTTTGGCAGTAGAATACTCAGGGTAGCGCCCAAGCGCCGAAGGCCCACATACCTCTCTACTGTCCAAACAAATTAAGTCCCAGGAGACAAAAAGTAGCCAAAATTCAATCTTTCCCCACTCGTACATGAGCCATGAGCCGAAAAAGGCTGGCCACCTTAGCTTGACGTCTTTTGCTCTTTTCTTCGCCTACCCTTCGCTGGGTTATTCTAGAGAAAAACAGCATCTTACAGAAGTATCTTAAAACCGACAAAATATATACTGTTGATGATAGGGGGATGTGTAAATAAACAATACCCTCCATTTGGCGCGAAAATATGCTCGCGGACATTATCTGTTCCGAGAAGCCTACAGATAAAACTGTGAGCTTTGAGGAACAGATAGTCCAGAGACAAATATCTGAGCATATTCTAAAGGCAAATGGAAGGCTACTGTGTTTATTATCCTTCAAATATTTTTCGCAGTACGCGCAGATTTGAAAATTGGGGAATGTTTCTCGGACATTCAGTCCCCAGTTTTAGCTAGGGAACGTGATATAATCCGCACTGTCAGTCTTTGAAATAAACTTGCACTTGGCGGCCTGAACAAGCCCCATTACAGTCTGTTAGTCTAGCAAGTTCGATAAATAAATGTTGAGAAAATAACTACAGGCTATCAAACGAGCTTCGTGGTTTCTTAATTATTGATTTCGTTATTGGTTTCCATGGAAACGCACCTTGGCGCACCTCAAGTCCGGGCCGATCGAGGTGTTATTCCATGTGTGGGTCTATACGAGAGTGTTGGAGTGAAGTCTCTCCATATAAAACTCAGTTACAATTTGCGGGCACTATTGACATGGGGTTGTTTTATATGATTGATAGATCGTTATAACATAGCTACATGCTAGCGCGCGCTCTGATTGGCTAATATTATATGAAAAAAAAATGGATGGTTCATAGAGATGGTTTAGGCTAGGCTGACGTCATAGTCGTGAAATTTCGGCTTATCAGCGTGAAGAATGTCTCGCTATATCATAAAAGCAATGGACAATGTCTAGCGTGCGTCCATCCAATTCGGGATGCACTTGGATAGTTGGGAGAGCGCTCGGCGCCTCGAGCATCTCTTATGCTACCTACATGCTCCCCTAACTATCCGCGTACATCCCGAATTGGATAGACGCACGCTAGACACTGTCCATTCCTTAAAGATTCTTAAATTTTTGTGGATTGTGATGAAACATCAGTATTGTAACAGGGGATCTCCCTGAAAAGCCCAGAATGGTTCCATGAGAGCTCCTACTCCAAAGAGACACTAATTAGAGTTTCTTGTGGAATTCCTTTGGGGCAAAATAGATAAAGACTGACTGTTTTAGATTGATTGATCTTCAGAGATGTCACGAAAGAAGACCATGTGAGCTTTTTCAAAATACACAAGAATAGGTGTAAAGTATGTTACTACGATAACGAATGGAAATCTTGGCGGAGACCTTCACGAACAAGCTTTGTTATCTAACGATTCTTCGAATCTGTCTTACACGGGAGCCTCGGAAGAAGGAAACATCGACATGGGCAATTTCATCAAACCTAGAGTACCGTTTACAAACCAACCGACAAGAAATCTAAAATGTCTGAGGATAAGACAGCTTTACAGAGTTCTAGCAAAAGCTCGAAGAGTGGATCAACAGATCGCTTGCCTACAGATTGAAGCTATAAAACCAACTACATCGTCAACTGCAAGACAACTGACCGATTTTAACAGCTTCTAACACGCAAAGCAATTCTTGGGTTGCGGCACGTTGCGTCATCATTTTCTAAAATTCACCGTCAATCAAATGTTCGGTGGCTCCTCCCAGCTTCCGACTATGTTGTCTGAACTGAGCTCAACCATTTTATTTCATTAGCGCGCGGCGTTCGACAGTAATCGAAATCTTATAGCCTGCGTGGCAGGCGTCCGAAGGGGAGGGAGATGGGAAAGACGAGCGCGCAAAACGCGGCCTCGCGGGAGGATCGCGTCCCTTCTGCATCCCGCGCTCATTTTGACTTTTCCTTTCTACGGCCTGCCACGCAGGCTAAAGCTGAGAAGAACCGCGGAACATTTGATTGACGGTAGCGAAAAAATATTTGTCGGTTGAGCTTTGAATTTTTGTAATCCGCATGTTATTGAAAGTTCCAGTAATATGCAATGTTTCAATTTCCCCAACACTTGAAAGAAGGAAATCACTTTTTACAAATTTAAAAATTCTAGACCTCCATCTTCTACTAAGGTGACTGAAACAAACGGTTCATGATTTGTGACTTTAGCCTCAAAGACATTGAACTTTTGAAAAACTAGAGAAACTCCTTCACCACATTGCCAACTCTTCGGCTCTCAGGAGGATGCGTATACTTCGAGGGGAGCAGCTCAAGATGGGTGACAACGAGATATTTTCTGGAAAAAGCTTGGCAGGTTGAGTGTTGTAACACGTCAGAATTTCCAGACTTGAAGACAACTCAATATTGAGTGCCTCTTCAGCTTCAGACTCAGTGAACTTTTTTGTTAGACTCAGTTAGATATATTTTTGAGCAGAATATTCGTGGAAATATCAGCATTCACACTGTAACAAAATTTTCCATAACTAGAAGTTGAGAAGGAATGGATGACGACTCGAAATAGAAAAATTTTACTGTTCATAGGGTGTGAAAGAGGTTTGTTAATAGATATTTTTTTATATATATAAACCTGTCCTCGAGGAATTGGATGTCTTGTTGACAGAATTGGCACAGGCATTCCAGTAGGCTTCGTTCTTCATAATAGGCAATTTGTCTGTCCACGCTTCTTCTTAAAAGAGACAAACATGTTGTAAAGGGGAGAGCCGAAATTTCTTCAGAGGATCATTCTCTTGGATGGGCGTAATGACGTTTGGAGGCCATATTAGGGAGCTTGACCAAACCACGACAATGACGCAAACGAACATGAACGCCACAGAACAAAAGTTTTAATGAGCAAAACAACAGCTGTGCATGTGCATTTTTAGCCTGCGAAAACAGCCGTCCTTCTTCGCTCCCGGCCTGAGTGGCGTTTCGCGTGAAGAACGCCACTCGGGCCGGGAGCGAAGAAGGACGGCTGTTTTCGCAGGCTAGTGCATTTTATATCTTGGTACATTTCTTTGCCGTCCTCCGCAAAACAACAACGTGAAGTCACTAAGTTCAGCGTAGTCTGAGGAACGCGAGCGACGGCGGCTGGTTTTGTATTTTCATTTGGAATTGAACGCTGCCGTTGCAACAAATCTATATAACTGAGAATTTCGCTTGTAAAGTATAAATTCATTTTTCACCGAGACGTCGGCCTATAGACCTTTTTCGCTTGTACATTTTGTTTTCCCAATACAGATCATGTGATGATACTCAGGAGATTTGATCCTTTGTCTTGTTCATTAAAAAAAGTACATGCAGACATATTCATGCTTGCATGTACCCTTTTTAATGAACAAAACAAAGGATCAAATCTCTTGAGTATCATCACATGATCTGTATTGGGAAAACAAAATGTACAAGCGAAAAAGGTCTATTGCCTCAAGGAATAGGCGAAGAACACCAATATACCATGAGGGGCGTTGGGGCGCGATTATTTCTAGCCGAAGTTTAAAAGTGAAAAAGACATATCCTTATCCTAAGTCCCAGGGTGGGATTGGGGGTGGGGGCAGACCCAGGGGAATCTGATATTTTCTTGGAAGCCAGAGTCAAATTCCCCACCCCCAGGCACCTACTGAATGTCAAATAACCGCCCCTCGGTTAACTTTATCCATGAGAGTCGGGTTTTGGTAATTAATTGGTAAATAAAGGATAGGAAGGATATTGCTTTTCCAACCTCTCATGGGTTTCACTGCAATGCAAAAAATAATATTGTTACTTCGCTATCAATTTCAAAACAACTGATGGAAATGTGTCACCGAGGTCGAGGACTTTTCATCGCTCACCGTATTGAACAAGAACCTTAAAACAGAGCAGAAAAGCATTCATATTAATCAAATCAAGCATGCACAATTAGAGTAGAAACTTCATGAATATGCAAACATCATACAAAGAGCAATTCACGAAAAACAAACCAAACGAAGACTCTTCTATTCGTAAACACACCAGCGTAGACTGAAAGAAGTGATGGCCCATATTTACGGCAAAATAAAACAGATTCGTTCATCGTCAAAATTTGCTAGGAAAAACGCAGAGAAATCGATAGCTGCTGAAGCTGCTGGCCCCGGTTGTTCAAAGGCTGGATAACGCTATCCACCGGATAAATCGCTATCCAGTGGATAAGTATTGACAAACCAAACCACGCTATCCGCTGGATAGGGATTTATCCGGTGGATAGCGTTATCCAGCCTTTGAACTCTTGAACAACTGGGGCCTCTGGTGTCTTGGATGACTTATTTCCAGGTTCTCTCGGTCTTCCAAGATGGCGGACATGTCAAATTCCCGACCCTGGGGCAGGGACTAAGTGTCAAAATCCCTACTCTGGGGAAGGCTCTCTGAATCAAATTCCCGCTGATAGTCCGCCCCCCTCCCCCACCCTGGGGCTTAACATTGATAGGTGCATTAACACTACTAAAGGTTAAAACGAACAGTAGGCCTTTTGTCTGTCCACACTTCTTCCCAAAAGAGATGTATATGTTGCTCGAGAGCCGAAATTTCTTCTGAGGACCAAAAACATGTTTTAAGATTGAAACGAACAGAACAGGCTATCAACCGAGTCCTGGGCTTCCTTGATTCTTGATGTCTCTGCTGGTTAGGTTTGCGGTCGTTTCGCTGCAAAACCGTTTCGCTACAAGTCGATTCGCTACAAGCCAAAGTCGATTCGCTACATACGAAAGTCGATTCGCTTCAAAGATAAAGTCGATTCGCTACAAGTATAAAGTCGATTCGCTACAGTTGTTCAACTTGATAAACATTTTTCACAAGAGAAGGGACACGCCATAAAACAGCCGTCACAGTAATTTTAAAGTTCGAATACTTTAACAATTTGGCCATAAATTTTTCCATTTGCCTATATCGAGCCTGTATGAATAAACCCTCAAGTTTCCACTCGATTTCTCGATCTCGCCCCCAGAGCCCTTTTACTTTCTTTTGATCGCTACGAAAGGAAAAAGGGCTCTGGGGACAAGTATGTTCTATGGAATTGCTATTACCCAGTTTTCCTGCGGCAAGTGACAACAGCAGAGTGATTAACAGATACAACGGAAGCTGAGATTTGCCGGACGCGCGGCGATTCAGTCCCAGATGCCAGCCTTCGATGTCATTATTTGTTCTTATGGCTTTCATGAAGACGCTTCATGAAGATGGCGGCCATGTCTTTCCGGTTATCCACGTTCTCCCGACGTACTGGGTGAACTGCTCAAGCTTTGGAGTGGAAGCCGTGGACTGCAGCTGCGTGAACATGCCTCTGATCTCAGCAACTGGGAGGAAGGGCAGGGCCATGATCTTTCGGATAAACGCATGTGTTCCGCGGTCGTTCATGTAATCGGCTTGAAGTCCCAATTCTTGCACCTGAAGAAAAATTAAATTAATATATTGTAAATGTTAATATTAGAAAATAATTAAGTATTATTAATTATTCACTTTTGCTTTTAAAAATGCTATCAAAATATTTTGCATTCCGTTTTGTTTACAAGCAGCGAGATCATAACTGTCGAATTTTCGTTCAAATGTAACGACATTTTACTGGAATTGGTGTGTCTGTTCAGGTCTTTTAATACTAAATGATAAGTAAACTTCATAAAACAGAGAGAAAGAGGAACTCGTATATATAGGTCTCGTTTTCATGCTCTTAAAAAACGGATGAGGCTTGGATACGGTTTATTCCCATCGTTTGTTTTACTTTGTGTTAATCTTCTCAGATTCCTTGGTATCTGTATGCTCTATTCCTTAAGATATCTTTTTGGAGATTGCAGCGAACTGACTTAACATTTGTAGCGAATCAACTTTCGATGTGTAGCGAATCGACTTTCGATGTGTAGCGAATCGACTGTGTAGCGACAAACGGTTTTGTAGCGAAACGACCGGATACCGCTGGGGTTACCCTGGAAACGAGGTTGGTGCGCCTCAAGGGCGGACCGAGCGAGGTGTCATTGCATACGTGGGTATACCTTCTTTGTCGAAAATTGTATATGAGAGTGTTGAAGTGGAGCCTCTCCATGTAAAACTCAATTGGGTACCTCAACTCAATCCTCCTTTTATCATGTTTGTCGATCCAGCGCACGTTTGTCACGCAATTTCGTGTCAACAAGCCTCGCTCTGATGATTCTGCGGACCTCGTTTTGACGCGAAAAAGTGCCAAGTTGTAGCTTTGTGAAAATCACAAGAATGGCGTTCAATATCTTCAGTTGACATAATGTTTTCCAAACAATTTGCGGGCACGACTGACCTTAGCTTGTTTTATG
>JAHPZR010050238.1:0-15025 GCA_019787425.1 Platygyra sinensis | reverse complement strand
ACTCAGAACGTACTAAAAAGAAGGGAAAAGTGTTTGAGGTTGTTGGTAACACAACATTTTGTATAAAACGCTGTAAATGCCTAGTCCGAAGACTAAACATTGTTTTACAATTTTAACCAGATGGAGCACAAAGCTTGCTAGCCATGCATTTTTGCGTTAATCCCAGACAAGTCAAGAAAACGTTTCTATGGCAACTACATAATTTACAGTAGACGATGAATGGGTCATATCACCCTTGTAAGCCTTCGATACAACAGGCGACGATGACCAAAGAACCGACGGCGATGGCGAAGATGGTAGCCAAGGTTTTTTTTGCCACTGCTGTCACTGTGACTGTGAAGTTTTAATCTTGTTATTCGATTCTACTCTAATGTATATTTATTTTATCATCCAGTTCCTGGAGCGCCTCCCCAGGCCCTCGCAGCCTACAGCACCGGCCCATCCAGTATATATGTCAGCTGGCAAGAAATAGAGGCAAACAGACAATATGGAATCATGTTGGGATACAAGCTGTTTTTCTATGAAGTAACAGGGCAAGGAAGATTCCAAATAATGGAAAACTATACTTTTGGTTTAGCTGTACACGAGAAGAACGTCACTGGACTCGAGAAGTTCACAAAGTACAGGGCAGTAGTTCATGGATTTAATAACTATGGAGATGGTCCTTTTCGAGTTGTGGAGGCCTTCACAGAGGAAGGCAGTGAGTGCCCTCCTTAATATTTGACAGGATTGAATGGCATGACTGACAAGTTTGACTGACTGACTGACTGACTCACTGACTCACTGACTGACTCACTGACTGACGGACTGACTGACTGACTGACTGCCTGGCCGACCGACCGACCGACCGACCGACCGACGTGCTGACTGTCTGATAGACTGATGGACAGAGAAATTGACTGACTGACTGACTGACTGACTGACTGACTGAATGAATGAATGAATGAATGAATGAATGAATGAATGAATGAATGAATGAATGGATGGATGGATGGATGAATGAATGGAAGAATGAATGAATGAATGAATGAATGACAGACTGACTGACTGACTGACTGACTGACTGACTGACTGACTGAATCAAATTGTTTGCTGAATTATTAATCTGAGTATTGCTCTTTTTCTTAGCCCCAAGTCAACATCCCGGAAATTTCACAGCTTTTAATATAAGTTCTACCATAATACGTGCAACGTGGAGGCTTGTGCCCATATGCTGCCGGCTTGGGTTCATTCGAGGTTATCACGTGACCCTAACAGACTCAAGCAACTCTTCATCAACAATAACGAACACAGTTCCCGAATTGTTTACGCGGTTTATAGATCTTAAAAAGTTTCACATTTACCAGTTGTCTATAACAGCGTTTACATCCAAAGGGTCTGGACCCAGTGCGTTCGCAACGGCATCTACTGATCAGGATGGTATGTTTAATTAAAAAAAATATATTTTAATAGATTAATAATATTTTGACTTTTTTTATTTAAAGCGGCTTTCAATTTGGTGCCGTACAAGTCGAGTTAAGAGACGAACCACAATTTTTTGGAAGGAAGTGGTGGAGAGAATGGGGAGGAGTTGTCAATTTCCAAAACAAATCCCGCACGGCCGAGAAAATTACCGTTACTGCTTTTTACTAACTAGATGTTAAAGAGTTCTTTTACGAGGTTTTTCCAACCAAAAAAGAAAAATCATGCATAGCCTCAAAGTGGCGAAAAGCAAATTGCGTACCCCAACCCCCCCCCCCTCCCCCTCAAAAACTAATGGACTGTCCCTAAAAACTTATAAGCAACGCAACCAAGCTTAGAGCACATACATGTGACCAGCGCCAAGGGCGGGAAAACGCACGTGGTCAGGTCACGATTGATTTAAGTTTTCAACCTGATTGATTGAGTAAGAGGCGTGGGTTTCGTTAACCAATCAGAGACTGTAGCAAAGCAAAACCAACGCAGAGTACTTTTGACACTCAATTGAAAGCCTCGCAATTGCAATAAATTTCCCTTTAAAATACTCAGATCGATTATTTTTTATGATGCAATAGTGATGTAGTAGTTTAAGATACTTTTTAACCTTGCACGTGTTTATGCTAAATAGTAATACAAAAAAATAAGAAAAGACCCCATTATATCATATTGGTTAGAATGTTTTTTTGATCTGAAGAACACAGGATTTAACCCTTATTCTACAGAGTGGAAACACGGAACGAAGTTTGAGAGAATAGACGTCAACATACATAATGTTCTTAGTTTTCTGTACAAGTTTATTAAATACGCCTTGCAAATGCTTTAAAAATCACTGCAATCACTGAATAGTGATCTTTTTCATTTCAGTTCCAGAAGCACCTCCGCAAAATGTCAGCGGCTACAACATGAGCCAGACAGAAATCCAGTTATTTTGGGCCCCAGTTCCTGCCGACAAAGAAAATGGGATTGTAATGGGCTACAAAGTCTGGTACCGAAAGGCTTTAGCCTCTCACCATGTTGGATACAAGAGCTTTAATAGTTCTACTTTTCAGGGTGTTATAGATGGACTAAGTCCTTTCACAATCTATAACATTGACGTGAGGGCGTTTACCATTAAAGGGGACGGGGTCCCAAGTCCCTTTATCACTGTACAAACGGAAGAAGAAGGTTAGTTGATTTGATGAATACCTGCATGACTGGTATACAACAAACGCATCGCTTCTTTGCTCGAAACGCCTTTTTCCTTAAACTTGGTTTTCACTAAAACATAAGCATAACACCAGTGAAGACGCCCACAACTCGAGCATAAGAACGTGGGCATGGAAAACAAGATGGCGGACGTTCATGGGCGTCCTCACTAGGGTTTTATTTGCTTGTGCTTATGTCGTAATGAAAATCAGGGTTTAGTTTCTTATTGCTTTGCCTCCCTTTCCTACGTCGCTACTTGTTCTCTCGCTTATATCTTTCAATTCTCTTCTTCCTAACCTACTGATGACGCTTGTGGTTTTAGCTCCTCAAGTTACACCAACGGCATTTCAAGGCTCCAATTCAAGTTCGACTTCCATCGTGTTGAGTTGGGACCCAATCCCTCAAAGGCAAGTCGCCGGAATCCTGAGAAATTTTCACATTACGTATCGCGCGTTAAGTAACGCTGACAACACCACATACAACATCACGTTGCCGATCACGGACCTGACGCTTGAAATAACCAATCTACAGAAATACACCAACTATAGCTTTGATATTAAAGGAGCTACGAAGTTCATTGGAGCAGCAACGGAACCCATTATCGTCACAACTGACGAAGACGGTGCGTCAAGACTTTTTTGCTTCCTTATTGATTTTATTTCACTGGTGATTTTACTGTGATAAGCAGAGTTTCAGTTGGCAGGAGATTAGTCCTGGTGAAGTTACTCGCGAGTTTTTGCAGCAACAGTGCAGACGCCGAAAACCACGTCGATTTATAGATTAATTTAGTTCTCCTGAAGAATTTTGAATTTCTTGATCATTTTTAGTTTCTCTATCTGTGTAAGAACCACCTCCTGGTGAATGCGTAACCACAGTGTTCAGTTCTTAGGGCTATTTAAAATATGCCATCGAGGTTCGATGATCCAAAAAGAATTAGCATAACTCATGCGCAGCGTCACTGCACTAATCATTTTGGGGAGCAGGGATGGTGCGGTGGTGGGAGCGCTCGCCTTCCACCAATGTGTCCCTGGTTCCATTCCTGGACCCGGTGTCATGTGTAGGTTGAGTTTGTTCTTGGTTCTGTACTCTTCTCCGAGAGGTTTTTCTTCGGGTACTCCGGTCTTCCCCTCTCCTCAAAAACCAACATTTCCAAATTCCAATTCGATCCTGGAATGCACGGGCATTTCTGAAGAAACAAGTGGCATCGTATACCTTTTGTTTCGGAATGTTCGCGTCGTCTGCTTGTCGATCAGAGAGGTTACTAGGCGGCGCTACACGTTTTTTTCTGTGCGGTCATCCCGATGGATGAAACAGTGACGTGCCTATTGAAGCAACTAACAGTGCTTGTATGAGAGAGTAACAGCATCACCTCGAACGAAATCCTCTACTGAGCTTAAAGATCGGCACGCACTAGGGGACATGTAACGAGAGCACGAAGCGGAGATATGTTGCAGGCACAATGCGCTGCGAGACAAAAGTTTGTTCCCGCATCATGTTGGATGACATTCAGTTGGTTTGATTAGGCCATTTTCGTACTCTCGGTATCGGACTTCAATTAGCTTGCAATCGAGGCTCATCAGGAGAATGTCATTTGAAAAGACTCCCCACATTAGCCTCAGTTGCAGCTAATTCCAGGTCCAAAACTAGTCTCTTTGTGCGCCATTAAGCAAGATAAATATGACATCAGTTTTCAAGGTTGCATCGTGTGCACTGCTCTTGGAAACTGTCCCCGCTAAAACACATTTTTGTGCCTCAATCCGCGTCGAGTGCACAAACTTGTGCACTGTCTCTACAACATGCGTCGTACACACACAAACGAAGGGCATTGCACGCGCTTTACGTCCAGGCTGAATGTCTCCTTATGTGTACTGCCGCTACTATGTGAAAGTATTAACTTTCTGTTTCTTTTTCTGTCGTTTAGTTCCCAGCCTGCCTCCCCAAGATATCAAGGTACAAAATTCAAGTTCTACAAGTATTTCAGTCCATTGGAAACCAATCCCCAAATACCACGTTAACGGAATACTCCTGGGACTTAAACTTTTCTATCGATCTGCTACAAGAGACAACAGCATAGTGTTCAGCTCCCGCACGAGGCGTTCAGCAGAGGAGGACTGGTCGGAGTACACTATCATCACGTTACATCCGGGCGCATTATCGTATGAGATGACTTCTTTGAAGAAATTCACCAACTACAGTGTTTCCATACTGGGCTTTACATCCAAAGGAGACGGAAACGTTAGTCAACAGTTTGTCATGTCCACAGATGAAGACGGTCAGTATGACAGTGTGGATATTTCGAAAATCTTCGTTATTTTAGAAGACTGCGGGCGAGAAGTCTCTTTTTGTCTTTTTTTATTCCGCAGTGAAGACGCAAACGAACGAGCAGAGGCAAGCGACGATCGATCGATCGGTTTCCCATCTCGCCTCTGTTTGTTTGTGTTCTTCCCCGCGGATTTTCGGGCAAAATAGACTGCTGGAAGACAATATATTTTAGTGAAAAGACGCTAGTACCCTTTGTTCCATCTAAGTGTCAGGTTCGACCAGTACAAAATATGAGGCAAAATCTCATTTTTAGTTAAACTTTCATTTTAATCTTCTCAATCGAGATCATTTTTCTAGTTTTAAACCTTACTTGTAGCCTTACGTTTTTAACTTCTATCTTTTGTGTATTTTTAGACTTTTAATGTATGTTTTAGACTTTTATTTTCTAGAGGACCCTCCTGAAAACTACCACTAGGTGATTGGAGGCCTCCTCGTAAAATATTAGTTTATTATTTATTTTGTTCCTACAAGCTACCGTTTCTTCTTTTCGTCAATCTAAAGCAAAACTCAGCAGAAGGCGAAAACGAACATAATGCGTCTGAGCTAATCTCTTTTAGGAACGTAAGTCATATTTATTTTAAAATGTAGTCACCATCTGTCTTCTCATTAGCTGAAAGCCTACGATTATTTCTGGGAAACAGTGCAACCTACAGATTATTCATAATCTGCTCGCATATTATTGAATAATTTGTAAGTTGAGCGCGCAATGTACGATTTCCAAGAGCAATGTCAAGTTCACGGGTGGTGTGACATCGTGTGCACAGCGGAGTAAGAACATGGCAAGTTGATTCGCTTCTTCAACACAATGTGTTTTTGGTTATTTAAAAAAAACAACGGATAATAAAACAATTATTGTCTATTATTATAAGGTGCTTAGCTAACCTAGCTTGCCCGAGCCACACTTTGTAAATTTGGCTCTTGGTCGTTTTTATACAGACGGGCGTCGGCCGGCTCCTACACTCGAGCGCTCGGTCTTTAGTGACACAACCTCGGGCCAATATTTACTAGTGCGGCCCTCGTGCTCGGTTAGCAAACACAAAACGTGCACAGTATTATTCAGGATAATCTAACTAACGTCTGTTATATTTTAGTTCCCAGCATGCCGCCGTCCAACTTTATGCCCATAACTCGCAGCGGGGACTTCAAGATGTCGGCGACCTGGGGCCCAGTACCAGATGGTTTTGTTCACGGTATTCTGTTGGGCTACCACATTTACTACACGAAGATTCAACAGACAGGCCGGCCTGTTACCACCCAAATAGAGAAAGAAATATTTGGGCCATATGACTACAACACCACCATATTGCTTCTCGATAATTTCGCCATTTACAATTTGGAAATTGCAGCTTTCACAATTAAAGGTGACGGAGTGAGATCCCAGATCGAAGACGGATGTAAGTGAGGCGTTGAAATCCTCAATTATATAGTATTCTTTTGAGCACATTTCCATAGCTTTCACTGGCATGGTCCCATGCTAGGGCACCATACACAGACTTGATATGTAGCAACACCTTTTACTGTTCAGTAATGGTTACGCACTAACATTTCATTCAAACTCAAGACTTATACAGCTTAATGAAAGAGTATCTCATGAAAGAACTGCTCAATAGCTTTCACTGGAATGGTTATACGCAAGGGTTTCATCCACAGACTTGTAAGCTAGACCCATTTTCTAAATCAAGACGTACAGTAGCGCATGGAAGAACAGCTCATTAACGTTCATCTGAAAGATCACATAGTAGGGTTTCTTACACTGCCACACACCACTTTGTGCGACATAATGAAGAGTAACGTGATAGCATCACTAAATAGCTTTCATTTGGTCACAACCTGAAACATCGTCCACAGAAGAAAACGTAAGCAGCAGTTATCTCACGTCAGTTTCAACTTCAGGGCTGAAAGGTCACCTCAGTTTTAATTTTGGAAGCTACCTCTACATAAGCTTCACCTCATTTTAGATACTCCTTGACATTTCAGTTTAAAACTGTAGGTCAATGGACACCAGTCCTTCAACTGAATAGGGCCAAGCCGTCAAACCTTTGTCAGGAACTAATTTGTGCTAAATTAATTTTAAGCGACGTGTAACTGCCCACGAGTGTTCAAGACAACATGGTACCCATTCCCTCCGTACATTACGTACGAGGACGGCGCAGTGGGAGGCTTTATTCCTCGCATCTTAGAAGACGCGGTTGAATATTGCTGCAGCGACTGCCTCTTACCCAATGGGAAATCAGCGTCTGCTATCAACTTTGAGCTCGACGGGAGGGAGAACCCAGCGCTAAAGTCCGGCGTCGAGGCTCTGATCAGCAGCATCGATTCCATGACAGATTTCAGTGTTCCAGTGAATGGTTACCAGGGACAGACTCACTACTCTATCTATCGCTACGTAAAGTTGGCTGAGTCTCCAGGTGTGGCCTTCATCACTGTTATGGACCCCAGCGAGAAAGCTTCCGCCATTGCAAATGTGTTTATTCAATCATGGCCGTTGCTTATTTTGACGTTTATCATGATGCTGGTAGCAGGCATGGTTATGTGGATGATGGTATGTCAAACTGGAGGAATTCGAGTATTTAGCAATAAAAACACTCGATTCTATTCATTTGCATAACAAAGTCGAAAATCGTTAAGCCACAAGATGAAGACACCGTTCTGCGAGGTTTTTTTGCTAAGAGTGCCATTTACAGGAGAAGAAAAAACTGTCACCAAGTCGTGGGAATATTTAGTTATCAGGGTGTAGACATTAGGCTAGGTATAATCAGTTTAGAACACAACAGCGAATAATTTTAACTTTTGCTTCTTTATTTTTTTTTCCGGCAATAACCTTTCCACAGCAGACTAGGAGGACATAATCAGTATAAACTTAGTCAACGTGCATATATGTGTTTACCTTTTAGGAATCTCGATCGAACAGAACAGAATTTCCAAGATCCTTCTTTCAAGGAGCCTCCGAAGGATTCTGGTGGGCTTTCGTCACGTCTACTACGGTTGGGTGAGTCAGACTCTGTTGTCACATGTCAAAATGTAACTACCATGTATCGGCTGATAGAATCGATGAAATATCGATCACCTGTCGGTGTAAGGAGAGTCGCTGCAATAGGTGTTGAAGAAGAAGACACAAATAACGAGGGGATAGGGAAACTACATACTATAAAATCGAAACTCTGTTCAGTGAAGTGGCTTGAACTCAGTTTAGATTGTTTCACACTATTAAACAATATTATAAGCTTTCTTTCCCAGTCTCCTTTTGTAAAATGAATGGAAAACACAAGCGCACGGGAATTTGCCTTGTTCCAATATTCTTTTCCCCCCCAGTTCTCCACGGCCTTTTCGCTCCCTGCCCCGCGCCTCTTTTGGTCTATTTTGCTCGCTAGATAACGAAATCTCTTCGGCGAAAAGAGTACCATAAGTGCTATCTGGTGACAGAATCGATCGGCAATCGGCTGGAACTGCTAAAAGTACACTTTCCGACTGTATAGTCACTTGCTCTCTTGGAGAATTTGGCTTCGGTCAAATCGCTAAGCAGCTGTAATGAGGGCAAGACCTGACCTTCCAAGCGACTCTTTTAAGACAACTTACGACGAATAGTTGCGTAAAATACATAGAATTGAGTGCGGATACTTGGCAAAACTCTGTAGTTAGTCTAAACACTTGGGCGCCAACAACTTAATGTAGAGTAAGCAACTAGAATTAAGACCGCGTTTTTGCGGCAGCACTCCCCCCAATGATGGTATCAATTTGAAGTCTCTTGACGAAACTCTTTCAGGTACGGTGACCGCTGTCCAAAATGGCTGCCATCTCGTTTTTTTGCAATTGCTTGGACCATGTGCGGCTTGGTTGTTATTGCCATACTGACTGGGAAAATCGCCACGGCTTTGACTGACTTCGGATACACAGGACCGTACATACCACTCTATGGTGCTCAGGTAAGTATAGCCAAAGGCGCAAATTTCATTGGTTAGAAACCATACTTGAAAACATGTTACTCCAAAAAGCGTCAAGCGATACTAAAATGTAAACTGTAACCATTCATTTATTAATTTCCCTTTACAAAGTTAAGAAACTAGAACTAGAAAGATGCGCTGATATACCAGTTCTGATGTACGCTAAGAATATTGAATCAGTATTGGGAGGGGTAGAAGGGTAGACGGAAAACGTTACACGGAAAACTAAAATCAGATTGTGCTATCCAGGATCAACTTAATCGTACTATAACAACCGGGTATGGAGCTTTTGAGTTGGTTAAAAGCTGCTACATTAAATTATAACCTAAAACTATACTTTATCGATACTGCTCCTAAAAACTATACTTAATAGATACTGTTCCTAAAAGCTATACGTTATAGCCACTTTCGTCGTCGTTGACCTCGTTACAGTTTTCGTTGTTGTACGGTGTTAGTCTTGGTTTTTGTGGTCGGGTTGTCGTCGTTGTCGTCGTCGCTCGTCCTCGTCGTGGTCGTCGTTGTCGTGCCCGTCCTCGTCGTTGTCGTCGGTCTCATTGTTGTTGTCTCCATGGTCAAACTTTATACTCAAAACGTGACTTAAAACAGTCATTAGTAGTAACCAATCAGAGTGGCTTTTAGAAGGATATTTCAGTAAGTGTTCTTAAGCCAGGTTGTTCTTGTTGTTGTGACTGTGTCCTTTCTTTCCACTTTTATTTTTCCAAACCCGTATATGTATAGGTTGCAGCTATTGCGAACAATTCAGATTTTCGACTGGGTGTCCGAAAAAATGCCAGGATGAACACAGGTGAGTGTCTTACGTGAATCACTCAGATGACACTAATCCAAGTCAAGGTTGGAGATATATTGTGAATTTAATCGACAGTTTCCTTTCAAAAAGAATGAATAGAATGCAAACAGTCAGGTCTTTCTCTTGTGAAATCAAGTTGTTCCATGAAAATTTATTCTACTTGCATTAGGTACCGATCGAGTTGTTGTGTAACTACAGTAATGATGCTTCCCCTTAAATAACAAAACACAATAAACTCGCCAGAGTGAAATATTTCATCCCTAACGCTTCTGCCAATGACCCAAAGCGAATACTTACAAACAATTACTGGATGAGGCTTTTGTGATGTCCGTCGGCTTCGGCTGATAACACTTACCTCGACCTTGATTCTTCCCGATATCACAAAAACCGAATCAAATATAACGAAAAACTCATCATGTTAACAAGCCAATCAATCAGCCCTGTTCCTGCTTCGCTGGCCACACGATGCCACACCACGCGTGAACTTGACATTGCTCTTGGAAATCTTGTATTTCCCGCGCAACCTACAGATTATTCACTAATCTGCTAGCAGATTAGTGAAGAATCTGTAGGTTGCACTGATTCGCAAAATTAACTGTAGGCTTTTAGCCAATGAGAAGACAGACGGTGACTACAGTGATAATAATACTTATTATTATCTCCCTTGAATCAATTCAGTTCGAAACTACAGGACTTACGAGGAAATTAGCCAAGCTCTCAAAGTCCAGGAAGTGAAAGGAGCCTTGGTGGACCTTTATGTGCTGTCCTCTCACAAGCATCTGTTTGATGACCCTCGCTTCAGGATCGTCCGCGTCTACGATTACAAGGCTAGTTACGGTGTGGTCCTAGCAGGTCACTCTATGAAGCTGGAAGATTGCTTTACAGAGCACATTAAGGCGTTCACAGCGAGCGTATTCCAGAAGATCGAAGAAAATGTCAAGATTCTTAGGGTGAGATTTGCGCTTTAAGATCAACAATCGAGTCTGTCACCGCTAGCCTTCCATACACACTAGCTTTTTGCTCGTCGTGCAATCTTGTTTTGGCTGTACGCTTGCTAGCAGGGACCTTCGTGTCAAATAAGGTAAAGTCTGCATTCTAGCCAAGTGGCCCATCAGACCGGAGCTTATCCCGGCTTCTGTAGTATGAAGCGACTCCCTGGCTGACTCCCCCCCTACTCCCTGGATGGGATGCTAGTCCATCGCAGGGTTACCCTCAGCATTAAATTCGCCGGTACCCATTTATACACCTGGGTGGAGAGAGGTACCGTGAGAGTAAAGTGTCTTGCCCAAGAACACAACACAATGTCCCTGGCCAGGGCTCGAACCAGGACCACTCGCTCCGGAGTCGAGCACAGTAACCATAAGGCCACCGCGCCTCCCCGAAAAAATGGTGGGAAATGAACATGCCAGATATGTTCATCCTCGGTTTGTAGAACAGATAAAACATTTTTCAACAAATAGAAAACTTTTCTATTTATTTATTTATTTATTTATTTATTTATTTATTTATTTATTTATTTATTTATTTATTTATTTACTTATTTATTTAATCTTTTTCTATGGAAATGGATTTTATGACTCCTGATTAAATCTTGCAAATGTGCTCACTAGCTGCTTCGAATACGTCATAATCTATAGCACAGTCCTATAATTTTCTGCAAGGCTAAAGTGAAGGCGGGACTAGGTACCCAGTGGCCGGCCCTCCGCAGTAGGTCCCAAACGATGCAAAGTGCAACAAAAGCAAATTTTGTAATAGAGCCTTTACATTCACGTGATCAGAAGCCTTGCAAAGTTATCAGGACAGAAAAAATTGTTTACGTAAGAAAAGAGTGCAGCTCCCACAGGATTGCTTTGGGACACCAACGTGGACATGGATTCATGTTTAGGACACTATTATCTTGACGTCATCTGAAAACATTCTATTGTTTTGATTTTCCTAGGAACCAGACGATAGCCCAGCTGAACAACAGTCCACAAATCTTTTTGTCGTAAGCTCACCGCAATTCATCACCGCAGTCATAATTATCGCTACCCTGTTGCTTCTTGCTTGTGTCTTGGGAATCATCCACGAAAGTCGTCGAAGGAAGAGCAGGAAAGGTATGTTAACAATGCAAAAAGCTGCCTCATGTTTTATCAGCTGCAATTTCATAGTCAACAATTCTCCGACTGAACCGCCTGCGGAGAAGGATACGAAGTCATGATTGGTCATCACAGTTATGAGCACAACTTAAGGAGCTGGGAAATTAGAGCCCGAAAAATGTTTCAGGTCTGAACGGGATTCGAACCCATGGCCTCTGCGATTACCCATGCAGTGCTTTACCAACAGAGCCATCAAGCCAACTGGGAACTGGTTACTTTGTGAATTCGTAATAGACTCGTAGATGGTGACGAATACATTTCAATTTGTGAAAGATCGTATATTTGAACTGCGAAGAAAACTACGAGTACTCGTCTTAGTTTCCTATGATCTCCTATGAGCGATTAGAGTTTACCGCTTTGTTTGTCATAATCTTTGTTGTTTCAATTGATCACGTGAACATATAGTGTTCATCGGCTGAGAGACTATCTACCAAGGAAAAATACCCGGATGGATAGTGCTGCTCCGTGAAATTTTTATATGTAAACAAGTGGGTTTGTGGGAAAATAATTGAAAGACGCAATTTGTTGCAGCCTGTATAACCACTCGCTTCGCTGATGTTATCTTAAAAAGAGCTGGAAATAACTCAATATGATTTTTTACGATAACTGCAGAAATCATCGCGCGCTCATTGGCTAATTTTTATTGTCAATAAGCGCACAGACACGTGAAATTATAAGAGCGGACAATCGACAATTTGACAATTTGTTATCGTAAAAAAACAAATTGATGTCAGTTTTTAATGCGTCTGTCCTGTTATTGACAATGAATTTCGTCATAACATTGTCAAAGTAGTCCACGGATCCACTCGGCTATCGCCTCGTGGATCCACAGCTATTTTGACAATGTTATGACCAAATTCATGGTCAATAACGTGACAGACGCATGAAAAACTGACGTCAATTTGTTAATTTGAACTGGCGCACAGAAGAAAATTTAGCCGTAAAAATAAAGACGATATAGGGCTTTTATGTCTCGGAACTATCGGTCTGATAGTTGCCCCTTGGAAATTTTATGTTTTTAAACTACCTCTAGATATTTTTTTCATAAAACATCACATTTCGGCGGGGCACTGAACTATTTAACAATTATTTATCGACGTATTATTAAACTTTGTGCCTCAAAAATATCGCTCGGATTGAACTGGCATTTAAAATTTAAGTTGTATACGGGCGCGCATCATTTTTTTCAATAGTTTCATTTTTTCTAAAGTTAAGAAACCGTAAATGTCCTTCGTTAAGTCTTTTCAGGAATTTAATTATCCATTTTCATTAAAATTTTCCTCCAAAACTTTGGCAAAACGATAAAACGTCGCCATTTCGTAGACTAGTTCCAGCCACTGCACACCAATGGCTGATAGTGTGTAATGGCTCAGCCAATCAGATTACAGCATTTGCATAAGTTTACTGGTAGAATTCTACTAATAGCCGATAGTTCCTCGACAGAAGCACTCGATTGTTTAAATAGTCAACGAGGCACAATGTAGTTGACTATC
Organism: Platygyra sinensis; assembly: GCA_019787425.1. NCBI lineage: Eukaryota > Metazoa > Cnidaria > Anthozoa > Scleractinia > Merulinidae > Platygyra > Platygyra sinensis. The sequence goes on along the minus strand of JAHPZR010050238.1, from coordinate 1,680 downwards.
GCTCAAAGTAAACGAGAAGCGCAATTGTTTTAGTAGACACCTCCAAAACCTGCAATTTTTGATGTGTCTAAAGCGCGCAGACCTCTAGGTTTCCGTCACCCAAAATATGAGGGCTTAGAGTCTTCAGTCTTCATAATTTAAAAGTGAACATGGCTCCATAACTTGCGGGATACAGCACCATTTCTCAAAGAATGTGAACCTACTTGACTTTTCATAAGAGTGGTATAAGGTTGCTCACCAGCGTTCCCATTGACTCCGTGGTCGCTATTTCGAAAATGCCTGGAGAGACCCTGGAAACAAAGATGATTTACGCTCGTTTGAAAGCCAGATGACGTCGTCATCTTTATAGCTTGCTATCCAACAGTTCCTTCCATACAAATCTTTTTGAACGTTTCAAAGCTTTTAAACCGCTATAAACGTTTACATTTAGAGATCCAGGAGTCAGAAAAAAGGGTCGTACCGCGACCCTTTATTTATGATTGACATGGTCATGTGACAATGTTATGCAAAGCTTTTCCCATAACATTTTAATTTTCCGGTAAAAGCATACAAGTCAGAGCTTCTTGATTAAGCGTGCCTGACTCGCAAGACTACAAGTTTGTATTTCTTTCTTTCAGTTTTAAAGCAAAGTAAAGATCTCAAGAACGAGATGTCTCCACTTGTCGACAGTTTCCTTATAGACATCAAGAAAAAGGTAGAAGCGCTATCAAAACGGCACCGTCAAGACAGATGTCACGTGATGCGGATGGAAAGGGAGCGTGAGCAGCAAGCAGGCTATGCAGTCAACAAGTATTACCAAGTGCTAAGCTTGCGTGACATTCGACAGCAATGGTCTCACCGCCCTTTGTCCGTCAAAAGTGTGGCATCGTCATTGAATGGCAAAACTTCTTATAATCCAACGCTGTGGCCCTTTACTTCTGCAGCAAAACCTTTGTCACCCAATGTCACGCCATCCTGGAAACAAGGTGCTCTTCCCTCGAAAAGAAAGCACGGGTTTGACCTTCCGGCTGCTCCTGTCACGCTGGAGCCAAACGTCCGTGTCATAGATGAAACAAGCTTGTAGGTTTTTACTCCCAGAGGCACGTGCTTCTCAATGTTTTATTGTTGATTTGCGTGACGCGTGACTGTTCTTAGTATCGCTAACACAGATCCTGACATACGCCTTTTTTTAACATTAGCAAATTTAAATACAGATTCGGTCTACATTACTTCAAATCTAACTACCCTCCTTTCGTAAAATACCAGTTCACTGAGTCGTTGAAATTACGAATAATGCCAACTGTATTTACATAGTATTATTGTAGCTACGATTGTACTGTTTGGAATTTCCATATTCTTTACATCATAATCCAGCAAAATAAAATAAAATAATCACAAAGATATAGTATTCTATTGATGTGCAAAGCCGCGCATCTGACTCGTTCGGGCATTGCTTTCTATCGGCTAAAATAACACAATTGCGCACGTGATGGCCGTAAAAAAAGGAATACTTTTTGATTGAGGGCTTAAAATTACCTAAAATTTTAGAATCGGACTGCAATCTTAAAAATCTGCTACTAAAAACAATTATCACCGAGAGTCAAATAAGTTACGCCATGTCGACTATTTCCTCAAAGAAAACAAGGGCAAGTACGTGAAGTGTTACACAGACTTTTTAAGGACGGTGTCTACGTATACTAT
>JAHPZR010050237.1:12500-35286 GCA_019787425.1 Platygyra sinensis | reverse complement strand
GAGAGAGGTGGAATAGGCCAGTCCTTGCCAAGATTAGCTCGTTTTCACTTAGGGCCTATTTAGACAGGTGGTTGCTTATCAGATGATGTTTTTACTTCATCGTTGCATTCAGACAGCCGTACAAAACCACTTAAGTCGCACGATGAACCACAGTTTTTCTTTCTTTGCTATTCAAAAAGCAATCCTGAGACATAGTAAACGTCTCGCTAACGAACGACGTCCTCCTGTACTTGTTTCCAACGCGATACAAGTTCGGGAGATCCAAAGGAACTCGCTATTATACTCGATACGATTTCAATTTCGCGCCCCAGAGAAGCCTACTGTACTTCGTGAGTGGTCAGTGGTCACGCTAGTGAGGTAAAAAAAAAATGGGTTTGTGACTTTCACTCAATTGAAAGACTCGAATCACTCTAAATGGTTGAACTGAATAAAGACTGCGAGCAGTTTCTCTTATTTCTCTTAAAGATAGTGAGGTCAAGTGTATCCTGTGAGCCTAGGGAAGCCGCGAGACGCGAGTCTCGCCATGTCACGCGTCTCTGCCGCCTCACGCTCTCGGGGCTGGGCAAAGAAAAGACACGTTACTACTGATGCGATACAAGAGGTTTAACGGTTGTTTGTTTGTTTGCTTGTTTGTTTGTTTATTTATTCCTCCAATCCCTAGATGGTACATAAGTATTTTTCAAAAGGAAAGAAAACATATGATGCAAATTTACAACACTTAAGTTATTTCACATGTAATAATGGAGGGAGAGGAGAGGGGCACATCTAGATTAACTAATGTTGTCTCAATTACCTGAACACGTTTGTTTACATGGTTAAGATTTATTTATAAATCTATGAATTGATGCCAGCCCTTTACGGGACGAAATGTATTTGAACGAAAAAAAATACAACGCTAAGCAAAACAAAAGTTGTCTGCAAGACGAAGCCTGCCTTGGCATTAAGACAGAGAGTTCTAAAGCTAATTATGATACTTCAATGCATATGTTCGAACGTTTCCAAAAATCTTCTGATAATCTGCCTGCAACCACCCCCACCCCACACCCCTCGCCTCGCCACTGCGCCGTACTGTTTTCACTCAGCGGCTGGTCAGCGGTCACGCTTACGATGTGAATATCGCTTCCTGATCACAGTTCTTGTCCACCAGAAAATCAAAATACCAGCGTGATGTTGCCTCGAAGATAAAGTGGTTAAGTTATTTGATTCGTACTTCACATTCGAGTCGAGGTTTAGGTGGCACAGACTAATTATTACGGTGGAATCGACGAGGGGAATTCGAACACTAGTTGTAGTGTTTGAATCGTGAAGAAATGTTCGTGTGGGAATGTAGGAATGGTAAGTTTAACGAACAATTTCAAATTTTGCCGCTTGTTAATTGAACGTAAAGTTCATTCGAATGCTTTCGTATGTATTTCTGACGGTTTTAGATCTGCCTGCTCGATTTATATCTGCTACGCTTCACGTTGACAAGTCCTTCAAAATGGCGGCCAAACTTGGAGATTGCCGAAAATTAGGTAAGTTCAAGGAGTTATAAAGTTTTAGTAAAGGTCGGGCGCAAAGTTTTTTTCTGTAGTTACCTTTTCTATGGCACCTACTTCCTAGCTATGTTAGTTGGATCAGTTGAGTACGCCTCACTTTTTCAAAAATTAACCTTAAATTTGATCGGTTTTGGCATGTGTGACTTTAGCAAACCGATATGGTGTCATTCAAGTCTTCCTGTTTGCTTTATCGAAGAGCGATGTTCATGAAAGTCGCCTCAATGAATAAGATAGAGTTAATATACATGGCTGTGGTATTTGGTTTTTGCTGAGCCCCGTAGTTTTTTGTAAATTGTCTTCCAAAGTTGTCTCAAATTTAAGTCTTGAAAAGTGTCACGACAGGCCTTCGCTCGAGTGAAATTTAATTTCCTTAAAACTCACACGAATAAAGAGATCCGATCAAACGGATTGTGGTTTTAGTATAGGTACATGAATGTCTTACAACACACAAGAGATGAGCTAAATCTGTGACTCAAGCAAAATCGACCGGACCGCTCTTACAGAGACACACTCTTAAATTGCTGGGACTTTCAATACATTCTTGGGATGTTTCGTGGGTTTTGAAGATGGACAAAGCCGGACTTTTCAAACGTGTGGTCGGAAATCAATACCTGTAAGATACCAGCCACGTTTTGAATACGTTGATAAGAAAGGCCGTTGAAATTACGCCGCCTAAAATTCTGGTAGGTCGTGGAGTAGTTGTCCGCTCTAATACAAGGGCGATCAATGGAAGAGGACTCGGATACCAGGAGCTCTTTTCCGTCTCCCTTCAAGCAAGATGTGGTGAATGGTAGTGTAGGTGCTTCAAATACAGATACCTTATCTTTCAGAAAGTGTTCAGATAGGGAAACTAACGTCCTCTTTCTTCAAGACGGTAAGCTTTTGCTGCGATTGGTGTGATTTGTACATTATCATACGATTGGACGGGACTTCGTCTTCACTCAGCTCAATTTATATAGATCCAGCATATGCTAGCGTTGGCGTGTACTGTTATGTTATAATTCCATAGATGATGTATTTGCTGTTGGATTTGAAGATACTGGTAGTGAAAAATGTTCTCCTGCTAAATCTGATAACTATCATAAGTTCAGACCCTCGTTGTCATACACATGTAATCAAAAGTTACGAACCTCTTGACTCAACCGCCTTTTCAGTGTTTGTTACAATGAAAATGGTCTATTTCTGTGAGAAGAGTATGCATTGATCGATGAGTCCAGTAGCGATTTATAATGCCACCTTCACAATCTGGTACGTATGTACGCATGTATGTACGTGTAGAAATGTAGCTTCTGCGTGCTTCATTGTGTCTCGAGGGATTTTTCAACACGAATACCAGTTCTGCTCACAGAATTAAGGATTGCATGTCAGTATTATTATAAGCGTACATATCAAATTCAGTAGCTGCATCATTTCTAAAACAAGAAAGACTTAGTAACAGGTTTACTATTCAATCTTGTGTGAACAAGTATTCAGAATTTTGACATCGAGACCGCGCCAAGTTCGATTCCACGGCCGGAACTGGCGCCAGTTTAGTACAGATAAGAAACCACGGGTAAAACATAAAAAAACAAAAAAACAAAACAACTCCCTTCATTGCAACGTGCAAACTACCGAAGGCCCAAAAAATTCCGCCTGCTCTATCGCAATCTAATGAAGGCAACCTTTCAACGATACGCAATCGGCGAACCACATTGTAAACCACAACAATGTAAACTAATCCGATTTGCAGAAACAGATTTCAGATTTGAAAAACATCGTTATTTCACATGTACTTTTAAACTCTGCAAATAAACAGGATAAACAGTATAACAGTGTGTTCTCTGACTCTACGAAAGCTGGCCACAAAACCAGGAAGGGTATTTTCTAAAAACAAACGGCCCAAAAACCGTAGAAACAGCTCTGAAAAAAGGCGGGCAGCCAAAGAAAGGGAATTAAATGAAAAACTCCTTAGAAACCTTTCAACCCATCAGCTATCTGACGATCAAGTCAACGTGCTATCAAAGGGTCTCAAATTTATCCCAACGCCCGTGACTAACAAAACCATAATCAGGCGACAACTCTTGCGGGATTTTGAACTAATCGCGAGAAGAATGCGCCTCCAATACATATTTCACGGACAAAATAAAGAACGACATCCTTTTCATGTCAAATCGAATTGGATGCCTCCGGTTCAACAATCCATTGCCCTTGAAAGGTATTTAGAAAGTGTCAACAACACAACTTGCTGATATCAGAATCAATAAGCCCAAAAATAAGTCACGCAATGAGATGGCAGATTTAAAAGAACTAAAGAATAACTCTGCCATAAATCTCAAAAAAGTGCACAAAGGAACTACAACGGTCATCATGAACAAATCAAACAAAATACAAGAGGCTGAAGTGCAACTCGAGAACAGAGAGCACTATAAACCTCTCGAAGCACCGTACCGATGGGGAACATTACACAAACAAAGGTCAACCCGATCATAATTTGACAAACTGCATCGGGGCAAATACATCGATGACATGACTAAAAAATGGCCTGCTCAAACCTCCAGCCCGGCGAGAATTCCTGTTTTCTACACACTTACAAAAATCTATAAACCTGTTCCGGTCGGAAGACTGATCATCTCAGGTTGTGACGGCCCAACTGAAAAAAATATCCTCTTTTGTGGAAACATTGCTACAGCCTATCGCACAAAAACAACAATCCGCAATGGACGTTTCTAGCTTATACACAAATATACCACAAGAGGAGGGAATAAAAATAGAATGCAAGGCATATGAGGCGTTCCACAACAATGATCCTCCGATCCCAACACACTATCTAAGGGAAACTGCTTGGATTAATCCTAACAGAGAACTCATTTGAGTTCAATCATTGAATAATAATAATAAAAAAATTATCTCCAAACACATGGTATCGCAATGGGCACAAAAACAGCAGTGTCTTTTGCAAATATATTCATGGCGGAGATAGAGACAAATTTAATTCTACAAAACAATACCAAGCCAAGAGTATGGAAACGTTACATCGATGACGTTTTCTCCCTTTGGGACTGTAATAGAAATGAAGTGGAACGTTTCATTGAAGAGGGCCAACACATTCCACCCAACAATAAAATTAACGGTCGAAATATCAGAGAACGAAATAACTTTCCCCAATACAGTGGTGTTCAAAGGAGAGATTCATAAGGGAATCCATCCTAGACATCAAAACTCACTACAAGACGACAGAAACCTTTCAATATACCCATTTTACCTCGTGCCACCCTCCGGGGGTAAATAGAGGCTTTCTCAAAGGCGAAACAATTAGACTGCTTAGAACAAACTCTTCAAAAACAAAATTTGAAGAGTGCCTTGCAAACTTTAAACGACGCCTCGAAGCACGCGGGTAGGCAACGGAATATATAGAAAGTTCCCTGTCAGAGGTCACCTTTGAGTCAAGACAATCGGCTCTTAAATCACAGAAACATAACACTGCAGAGAGAATATTGCCTTTTGTCACTACATACCACCCTGCGGTAATGAAACTTAAACAAATCGTGATGGAAAACTGGAGTTTCATAGAAAACCAGCCTATGCTGAAAACAATTTTTTAAAATCCTCCGATCATATATTACAAAAGAGGTAAATCTCCAGCAGTAGCTAAAAGACATGCTTGTAAGAGCAAAACTATAATTGAAGGCTTTGATAATGCGACGCAACCACAAAAACCACATTGGGAGTCCGTGTAGGCCTGTCTTTGCTTAATGTCACCTTATCTTGGAACTCTGCTTACCAAATACCCCAAACAGCACTACTTTCCTAAGGGTTTAAGCAGAGTTGAGTCTTAAGTCCAAAATTGGTTTCCTTAGTTTCCGAATAAAACAGCACCGCTTTCTTTCAGGATTTTAAGCACTCAAAATCAAGGGTTCGAAATTCGGAACCTTAGTTTCCGAATAACTGCAAGGATTTTAGCGACTCAAAACCGAGGGTCCGAATTTCAGAGCTTTAGTTTCTTAATAAAGCAGCACCAGTTCCTTCAGAATCTCACGGACTAAAAACGAAGGGTCCGAAATTCGGAACCTTAGTTTCCAAATTAAACAGCACCGCGTTTTTCAGGGTTTTACGGACTCAAAACCAAGCGTCCGAATTTCGGGGCCTTAGTACTCCTTTCCTCAGAATTCCACGGACTTAAAACCAAGGGTCCGAAATTCGGAACCTTAGTTTCCAAACAAAAAAGGGCAGCGTTTTTTAGGATTTTACGGACTCCAAACCAAGGGTCCAAATTTCGGAGCCTTGGTTTCTCAATAACGCAGTACTGCTTTCTTCGGAATTTCATGGACTTAAAACCAAGGGTCCGAAATTCGGAGCCTTGATGTTCTGAATAAAACAGCATGGCGTTCTCCAGGATGTTACGGACTCAAGACTAAGGGTTCCAGCGCTTATGTTATTATTTTTTTCGTACACAACAGCAGTGCTGTAATTCTTCAATATTCTTGTTCTTCCAAACCAAGGCTCCTAATTTCAGACCCTTGGACTTTGAAAGAATAAATCACTTCATTTGTCGTAATTCAACAGAGTCAAAACAGAGCGTCCGCTATTAAAACCCTTGGTGATAAACGCTTCTCATCTGCCTATAAGGAATTATAATGTTCAATTCTGAGGACCAAATTTAGCTGTCCGCTGGAATAAAGAAACTTCTTATGCACTCACAGCTCGTTTTTTCACTGTCCGTAAGATTCAAAGACTTTAAGTGACAAAAAAGACTTCAGAAATGGTTGTCCTCCAAAAAAAGGAAAAAAAAACCACACTTTTATTCTCCAAATTCCACTAAAAACGCGAAATGAAGCACATTTTTACATTATAAAATGTGTCCTCCGATTTATTTGAGCGAGATTGTATTTTTTGTGGAATACTTACAAGAAAAAAGCTCAAAATTACATTTTTCTGCGGAATTTTTAATTTTGGAAAAACTGAAAATAGTTTGGAAAGCGTTTTATTACAATGTGAAAAAAAATTAAGAAAATTTCCATGTAACATTACACAAATTTTACAACGATCACAATCTGAAACACAATTTCAATTCAGATTTTATGGAGAAAATTTATTATTGGCAGTCATTTGCATGTTCTTTTGCATGAGTTTAGTCTTTGATAAAGTACAAGGTTTAATAGAAATTATATTGCTATAAATAAATAAGGATTATATTTTTGATTTTCAGATTTAACATTATAATATAGCTCTGAATTTATCTTAAAGAAACTGTAATATATAATTATATCATGCATGTGTTATAATGATTTCTTATGCCTCAATAAACATATGTTTAGCTATGAGCACGTGTACTCTATTTAGCCAATAATGTGCATGTAGTTTCAATTTGAATGCGTGAGTTCCTTTTCAGCTATGGAGGAGTAACATTGCAGCTCCTAGCTGAAAATCCATGAATTCAGTACAAGTGGAGTTGACACATTTGGAGTTAAAACAACCCCTAAAAGGGATTCTTTCTTGGTGTTATAATAACTCCAAGTAGAGTAAAATCAACTCCAGATTTGTAGTTAAAATTTAGGAGTTGAAATAACCACGAAAAAGGAGTAATTTTGAACCTAAATCTTTAACTCCGATTTTGGGGTTTAAATAACTCCACCAGAAGTAAAAATAACTCCACATTAGGAGTAAAAGTTACACCGATATTGGTTTAAAATAACTCCCACTAAAAGAGTTAAAATAGCTCCAGAAAAGGGATTATTTTGAACCGAAAATTTTAACTCCATTTTTGGAGTTGAAATAACTCCACTAGAAGTAAAAATAACTCCACATTAGGAGTAAAAGTTACACCGATATTGGGTTTAAAATAACTCCCATAAAAGAGTAAAAATAACTCCAGAAAAGGGATTATTTTGAACCGAAAATTTTAACTCCATTTTTGGAGTTGAAATAACTCCTTGAAAATTACTGTGTATCGACATGTGATGGTGTTACGTTTCCGGTGAAATTCTCTTTTAGATCCTTTGATCTTTTCTTGTCCGGGGACCGGATTTTTTTCCCAGCCCCGCGAAAAGCATGTTACATTTGGCTCCGTTATGGGTTTGGTCTCGCATTATGCATTGTTTTCTTGTTTTATTTCTATTTTTTTTAACAAATTTGAATCCTTCGCAGTGCTAGCATTCGTTTTACAATTATTTCGATAGGAGTGTTGTTTTTCTCATGCGTCATTAGTTTACTCCCCAGTTTTAGCAAATGCTAAACAAAGACTTCAATGTGAATTCTTTGTGAGGGGATTTCCCAAAATAATTCCAATATGAATGATACTTTTTACGCATTAATTTATAGCGTAATTTCATTATGCTATTCAGATAAGTTCATTTTCAAGTAGTAGTCGTTCCAGCAGATTTCGGCGACCGATAAGCGTGGAGGATGAGAAGAAAATGTATAGATAGTGCAGTGCTGAAATAACAACTTATAAACTAAATGGTCGGGTAAGTTGTTTGAGGAATAGGAACAGAATCGATTGGTGAAGTGCTGTACCTTACGTGCAGTTAACCTCTAAAGAAGGATTTGAAAAACGCTGGGCACGGTCTCAACTACTGTCTGTCAAAATTCGTACAAGAAGTAAGCAACGCCCCTGGGGAACGCTATCCTTCCCGTTAGTTGTACTCATAGGTCATTTCCGAGTCCCTTATGCCTCTGTTTCAAAACGAGTCCAAAAGCGAAGCCATTGTTACGAAAATGACTTTCATTTGCATGAAATTGAACCAGTAGTCGAAACTAGTTTTCATATGAATGGTTTCGCGCTTAGACTCGTTTTGACAAAGAAAGAATAAATATTCATTGTCTTAAGCAAATTGATATTAAATGTAAAGAGAACTCGGAAAAAAGAGTTCAGGTCCAAGATGGGATTTGAACCCACGGCCCTCCGTGATCTCGTCGCATGCTCTACCCACTGAGCTACTGGAGACTCTATGGTGAGCAAGGGCCAATTTGTGGGTCTCGACTGGAACCGCATCACGCGGCTACACAGCCAAGTAACAACTGGCACACAAGAACTCACTAACACCATCGCGCTGTCACAAATTGGCCCTTGCTCACCACAGAGTCTTCAGCCATAACTTTTGAGTGATTCACTGAAACGCCTTCAAAGTTGGCCACAACTGGAAAAACATAAAGTCGTCAACTCAGTTTTAGCTTTAAGCCTTGATAAGGTGGGTAGCGTGGCTTGTTATGAATGTTTCATTGGCTTAAGTAGAAATTGAGAATTGGGTGGCGAGATGCCACTTAACCGATATAAATTGAAATGCTATGGCAGTTTTCTTATTGTCGCTTGTATGGTTCTGGCCGGCATGGTTGACAGTGATTTATCGTTTTAGAGATAAATAGTAAAACAGGTCACGCGACACATTTTGTCTCTCAATATCATGTCAAGAGAAGAAAAAAATTTCACCATTCCGGCCAAGGACATCTACTATAAAGAAAGACAAAAAATAACTGATAGCTTATACTTCGCTCAAGTTATAATCCATTCCCATCCCCATTTTAGGTTTTACTATTGCCAAGATTATGACGTCATTAGACACGTGACCACCATAAATTTAAGGGCTCGAAATCCCTATTACTATTTCCTTGTGGTCTTCCTAGAGCTAAAAACAGCGTTGTTGCTATGGAAAAAGGTTTAAACTTCGTGGGGGTCTTACTAAGAAGCGAATCATACCTTACGAATGCTTGAGGAAGTTTCGTTCCACAAACAACGACTATACAGCCTTCTCCCATCTTTTTCAATATCCTTTAGTCATAACTACCAGGAGCAAGTTAATGAGCCTTTTGACAACTGTACTACGGACATTCTGTGGCCTCGTACACACTACGGGAAAATTTGAAAACGGTGTTTTTCCTCCGAAAATGCATCAAATCATTTCCGTCCACACTCTACGTCGGAGAGATTAACAACGCAACAATAAGCGGTCAATTTGGATTTGTGTTTGAAGAAAACTCGGCCTGGGAAATCACGTGATTTTCGTAACATCATCGTTTTCGAGAAGCCCGTTTACAAAAACGTCTCCGTCCACACGCGTCCAAATGCAAAGACGTCGTTTTAATTTAAATTCTTCTGGTTTGAAGAACGTTTTCGAAAAGTTTCCGCTCTCGTGATGGATAAGTGTTGTTGGTAGGCCAAACCGTACAAATAAAGCGTCGTTTTCTAATTTCACTGGCATGGTTTGGACGAGTCCTGAAAGCCGTAGAAATGAAAATTTTTACTTAAATGGACGCACTTTCGTGTTGAGTAATATAAGACTTATTTTATGCAGTTGTTTGATTCTGTAAATATATTTTGATGGTATGAAACTTTGAGCGTGTGAAATTCGCGAAAACGCAGAAATACAGGCGCGTTAAAATAAGTACGAATAGTTCTGTAAATTTTCCTTGTAGAATCTGAATGTAGTTTAAGTACTGTTGGCTGAGATTTAAATTGCCGCACTCAGCTTGAACTTAACATGCTGAGAAATTTTGCGGGATCCCTGAGAAAAGATGAGCTGAATTTTAAACTGATAGCTGAGAATGCGGCGAAAATTGAACTTATAACTGAGATTCGTCTCCCTTATCAAGGCACTGTACTCAGGTTGATAAGATTGTCTCTACAAAAGCATATGTGGACCGTATCCAAAGCTTGGTTATGCTCAATTGTAGCGTATATTTTTCATTAAATATATAGTGACATCTTTTCGTGCTGGTTCGACAGATAGCAGTTGCAGATATTCTGGGAGTTGTTTAGTATTTCAGAACAACGACTGGAGTAAAATGTCCACACGTATTACCTGTTAAACCATGGATTAAGGGATGTAATATGCGACTGCATCCCTACGTTTGTAGGTTATCATTAACTTTTATTTTTAACTGTATTTAGGTAAGTCGTTAGCCATTGCAATTCATCTCGTGTTCGAACACATCATTTTCTTTGGAGAGCACTCAAGAAGCTACTTGCTTAAGCTCTGCTGTCCATCAGGCAACTCTTGTGCTTCTTGTCGCATGCGTCATAATTTGAATCAAATTATGAACGAAGATGTTGCCTTTGCACGTAACACTGAAACCGAGTGTAACAATTGATTCATACTTAGGCGTGCATGATCAATGATCATCTTCCGATCAATTATCATCTTTCAACGTGCCATCTTTCGACATGCTATTTTAACGGATGAAAGACCGTTTAAAAGTGAAACATGCAATATTAACTTCTTACTAACCGAGCGCGAGGGCCGTACTGGGGAATATTGGCCCGAGGTCGTGGCGGTACGGACCGAGCGCAGCGAGGTCTGTACAAAAACGACCGAGGGCCAATATTCCCCAATACGGCTGCAGCTAGCTAGGTCAGTGAGTAGTTTATTATATGGCACTAGTGCTTGTTTGTTGTTTTAAGTTAAAATGCACTTCCGGTCACTTGAATTCAAATGGCTTCCTCCGTGTGTTTTTGATGACGCGAGCAACTCAAAAAGAACAAGCTACCACGAGTTTGAAAACAAATTCAATGAACCTAAATCATGTTGAGTATAAACAAGGCTTCAAGGACGATTTGTATCGGAATTTGTCAACACCTGCAGTTTGTTGAAATTCGGAAAATGGTTTCTGTTGATCCTGCATGGAATATTTTAACTTGCGCATCACAAAATATGGATGAAGAAATGTCGAAGTTGGTTGCTGTGAAATCATTCAAACATGTGCACAGCTAATGAAGAGGCAGTCTTAGAGTCAATCCTCCGTCTCTCTCCATAACAGTTCGACGCTTTTTTTCATTCTGGACAATTCTGCGCTGAAAATTGGAAATTGTTGCTGGCTTGTACTCTTGTCCGTGTTTCCTGCATTTGTTCATAAAGAATATTTTAGTGGACAAGAAGTGGTCAAGATCCTTGCCAGGTAGGGTTTTAACTCTCATTTGTCATACTGTTACCTTACAATTAGTGGAGAAGAGTTTTCAGATCAGTAGCCATCTGCATATTTCTGTTTGCACATTTTTGCTTCTTTTATAAAATCATCAATGGCCTCCTGACTTTCGCCGATGCCAGATTCAGTCTGTACATTAGACGTTTCCAGATCTTCGAGATACTAAAATTCGCTTCGTGAAAATTCGTCTTCCTTGTTTTTTAGCTCTGTAAAGTATCAATCTTTTAGGTAGTTTCTCTACGAAGAATGAGAGTATTTACACGTTTTCTTTTCGTAGTTTTCGCTGCTAATTTTAAATTTGCCGGCTTTCGGAAACAGAAAAAAATACACAGCCTATGACCGTTTCCATGGAAACGGTCCGTATGGCGAAATCCCGACCAAGAAAGAACCAATCAGAACGCTCGGATTTACCTCAAGCCTTTCTTGCCATATAATAATTCGGATTATTAGCGGAAGAAAAGACAGATAAATGACATTTACTGACCTCACACGGCTGAATTGTGAGCATTGCAAATTTACGGGTTAATTAAACGACTTGCGCGTAGTCGATCAGCTCTCAATGGGGACTTCCGGTAGAATTAGGCAGCTAACAAGTATAGTATTAGAAATTAAAGTTGTAACCATTCAAAACAGTCGATTCATCTCTCATGGAATGATTTCTTCTAACTTTGATGTCAAATAAATCCATTTTTTATGACTGCCTAAAAGTCGGGTTTGACCTTAGTTGTGTTATCCGCTTGATGTAGGCCAGGCTACATAGCATGTCGAATGATGGAACGTCGAAAGATGTCGCCTATGCACGTAACAATGAAAGCGGGTGTAATACGACAATACAATTGTTATTGACAGGGAATAATTGTATTTGTTAATTGGAGTTTATTATTTTTTTTTTTTGACACGTCTTACGAGTGTCTCACCGAGGGTCACAAGTTACTTAGTTTCGGCGGTTTGGAGTAAAACATTATTTATCTTTCTTTGCAGCAAAGACTTTTTGAGAATTACGGACGGTGTGGGCAAAATATTTGGTGTGTACTGTGGTAACAAGACCATCGGCCAAAATCTTACTGTGACTGGAGACCAAATGGAAATAATGTTTTACTCAGACGGAGAGATTGAGCGAAGAGGATATCTTCTAAATTTCACTTTGGTTTCATTGTCCTCGTTTTCAAGTGGTAAGTGCATGGGACCATAAGGTCCATAAAGAAGCTGATAAACACTGGGCGAAAAACAGATTTGACGTCAGACAAATGCGGTCCAAATGTGGCTCAAATGTGATATTTGTCGCATTTGACGGTATTTGATATAAAGACAAATATGACATTTGTCCTGAAGATAAATAGGATAATTGTGCATTAGCTTCTGAGTGTAAATGTGGACAAATGTAGTGTAAATCTGAGTTAAATATCATGATTTGTCCTGGTCTAAACACGGACAAATGCGTCAAAGATAACATTTGTAAGGACAAATTCAGGACAAATGCTGAGCAAATAGTATCTTTGTCATGGACTAATCCAAAATTCTCTTCCCCTTCATGGACCCTGTTGTAAATTTGCAGAAAATTGCTTTTTCAATATATTATTTCATTATTGGTGCTGCAAAAACCCAATAATACACGGCATTAAATAAAATATCAGAAATTTCATTGTTTAAGTAGCATTTTAAAATGGAATTCATGACGATCAAATTTACTTATATTAACACAATCCTCTCATGTCCAATAATCTCACGCCTGCAGTCCTGACTACATCAATACACATAAATGTACAGTAAATGACATATTTATTTAATAATTCTCCTTTTTCTGAACAAACAAAACCATTGCTGTTAAAGAAATTAACATTTAATAAATAATAAATAAATCTATTTAATCAGCCTATATACACTCATATACAATATGTACAGAATAAAACCTCAAAAATGGCTTCAAGGTAAGTTACATGTATATATGCTGGAAGAAATGATAAAAAATAATGTGGATTTTAAATCTATACAACACTCCCTGGCATCCGAGGCTGTATTTTGAGCTGGAAAATTAACTTTCAAGCTATCAAAGTTCAAACGTTTTATGACCTAATCACCACAGCAACTATAGCTATTCTCCTCATACTGTTATTCACATTAAAGTTTTGAAACTGATGCAACTGTCAAAACATAGCTGGTTAAAGCAAAAAAAAATCTGGTCATGTGATAAAAGTTTGTACTCCTTCCTAGGGGCGGATCTAGGTTGGAGAAGGTAAGGGGGGGGGGGGGGGGGAGGTGCAGGGGGTGTGCATCCTCCCCTTCTTAAGAAGAAACCTTCTTCTACGTATACGTATCCAGGTTTAAAATTTGTTTACCTTACCAGTCAGTTGCGCCATTCCTTAGTGGTGCATGCTTCCCTCCCTTATCGTCTCTTACCTCCCTGGTAAGACTCGATGTCTCTTGAGTGTGGTAATTTTTAATACGCCGAAACAGAGTTTTGTCATCGACTGCTATATTTTGTAGTCCACATTTAGTAAAGTAATCGCCGCCAATTTCTTAGGTGTAGTAAATTTAAGTCCTCTTTCGGTATGAGAGTGATAATGCCTCTGCGCTGGCATACTGGCATTTCTCCTTCTCTATGAGCTGCATTATAGCAATTGCTTATATCCTCAGTCAGTGGGTCGAAAAAGCAATTATAGAACTTCCAGGTAAAACTGTCCTCACCGGGTGATTTTCCACTAGAAAAGGTATTTAAAACTTCTTTACAACCCTTCAGAGTATTTTCGCCTTCTAAGTTCTCTTTTTCTACGTCTTGCAGCTTAAATTTTCAAACCGGTCCACCTGGTTTTGGAGCGTAGCATTAAGCCGTTCGCTTTTTCCTCATAAAACAAAAGAAGTTGTTGTTTTAGTATTTCTTTCTCGTTTAGTGCTTTGTTGATAAATTCAGCATTGGTGCTGTCAGAAATCCTATTCTCTAGTTCCTCTAGGCGGGCTTGTATATCTGATTCCCGTTTGCGTTGTCTTTTGGCTTTGTTTTTCGAGCGCTGAGGCAATTGTAAGGCCCCTTATTTCCATTTTAATTAACTTCCACTTTAGTCTGTGATCATCCAGGTCTCGGTATTGTTCACCTATAATGGGATAATTTTCTTTAATGCACATCAACAAGGGCGTTGTTAAACTTCCACAGGCCTGGACCCCGCCTCTCTTCCGAAAGTTTTAAACAAAGTTTTTTTGCTTTATGGTCGGTTGCGTTAGAGGCGTTTGTATTATGTTAACAACGCAATTGGAGAAGGAGCGAGCAACAAGAAAAAATATATCATTGAGCAAACTTTCAATGCTTTTTATTGATATGAAAATGACGAAAAGCTCAACTTTTGCGGGTGTTGTTTTCGGAAGATGTTAATTAACTCTAATTCCTCCATCATTGAAATAAGTTTGTTTCGATAGGTAGATGATTTCCATGCATGGGACGTCACCTCTTTTGTCGAGTACTTGTAGTGTGACATTCCAATCTCCACCTATAATGAGATTGTTTGTATCCGTGTTGGACATTTTAAAATACTCGTTTAAATTATGCAAAAACATTTGTAGTTGTAAGTTGTGAATCGTTCTGTGCATAGACGTTGCATAACGAAATATTGGCGGTTTTAAAAATTAAGTTAATAGAAACGATTCCACCATCTCCATCTTACTGAAATTTTCGTTTGATGATGATAAGCCAAGAGAAGGGTTAACGAGAATACAGACGCTTTTACTATGAGTTGATCCGTGGGAAAAGAAAATGTCACCACCCTACTCGCTTCTCCAGATCGTTTCATGATTTGGCTCAAAATAGATCTCTTGCAGGAAATAAAACTGGCAATTTTGGTCTTTGAGATAACTAAAGATGCTTAGCTTCTTCTTTTGAACTGGTTCCTAAGCCCTCTAACATTTACAGTCAGTACCGAACAATTACCCTGTGCCGAGTGCTGAAAGCGTTCAGGTAGCGCGAAGAAAAACGGTAAGGGTAAACAGGAACTTATAAAGGTTATTATATAGATTTATGCCAGCCTAAAAGCGTAGCTCCTAAAAACTATCAAAAAATATTGGATTCCGCTTCGGAGTATTACAAGAACTTATATAGTAGCAAATTGAAGGTAGACCAATCTGACTCATTACATCACTTTTTTGGAAATTCGAATATTCCACGGCTATCGCAAGAGGAAAGCTTAAGCTGTGAGGTTCAAATAACCATAGAGGAATGTGTTAAAGCACTTGATACATTTGACACAGGGGAAGACGCCTGGAAATGATGGAATTCCTGCTGAATTTTATAAAGTTTTCTGGAATTCTGTTGGTGAATTAATGACTGAAGTTTTTAATTATTCTTTTGAGCTAGGGCAAATGTCAAATTCTCAAAAGCAGGCGATCATCACCTTGATCGACAAAAAAGGAAGGGACAGGATTTTTTTGGAAAATTGGAGACCAATCTCGTTGATTAATGTCGACTCAAAAATCGCAACTAAGGTCATCGCAAATAGAATGAAAAATGTTCTTCCCTCTGTAATCCATGCAAATCAATCCGGCTTTATGAAGGGTAGGTTTATCGGAGAAACAGCTCGTTCAATCTTAGACATTATCGCTCATACTGAATCATTACAGTTACCAGGTGTTTTACTGTTTATTGATTTTGAAAAAGCTTTTGACTCCATAGAACATGAATTTCTTTATAAAGCATTAGAGTGTTTTTTAATTTCGGACCCTCCTTCATAAAGTGGATTCAAACGTTTTACAATAACCTGTCAAGTTGTGTTCTTAACAATGGTTTTTTCTCTTCTCCTTTTCAACTAGAAATGGGGTGTTGGGCAGGGAGACCCTCTGTCGCGTTATTGCCCCCGCAGGGTTTTGGCCCAGAGGCCAAAACCCGAGGAGGCATTATAGTCTCCCCCGCGTATACGTATAAAGAATGTGTGAAATATTGGTGTAGTATGCGAATCAATCCCGATTTGAAGATACTAGGCGCGCACGGTGGTCCCGGTTAATTTTTCAGTCAGCTCGCAAGGCAATGCTATATGGGTAATTCTTGCAACTACGAACACGAGGAAGAGATCGAGGAAGATTGCTCCACGAGGAGGAGAGGAAGATATTTGCCGAAATATATTTTGAAGCGAGTATCTGTCATAACAGTGATTTCTTCATATATCTTGAATTCAAAGGCTATTCAGCAGTGCCAGATTGAGCTGTTTGGTACACAAGTTGATTTGTCGGACAGAAATCAGCAACGGGGTCGACAGATTCGACCCAAACACAACACGTATAAAGATCACGTTTATTTGGATCGCTTATTTTTACTTCGGTTAGATTGCAGAATACCCGGCCCACTTTTTGGAATTCTTAAATGCTGCTACCGCAATCCCGCAGTCGACATAATTTACATAATAAACTGTATGTAAAAACCACGAATAGAGTGGCAGGGACCCAAATGTAAATGTTTTGCGGCGTTTTCGTTGAGGACAAAAAGCTTGACTCTAATTTGCATATATGGCGACTGTAACGCAATTCTTCTGTTTACTCCTCGGAAAAATCTGCATTCGAGATACATTTGCTCGAAGAGTCCTCGTATATCAAGACAAATGGTTTCAGTATCAAACTAGAACAACAGAGTGGTTTGATACTTTTTTTTTCGTGAGAGTATTATGTAAAGAATATCATGTGATAGAATGAGTTAGACAGAATGTGTTGGTTTAGTTGATTAAAATTTATGATACCATGCCTAAGTTACTTGAACAGTATGAGTGATATAGTTAATATAAAATTTTAGTTCATACAATAAATAAAAGATTCCTTATACGCAGTGAAATTTTATAAGAATTTTATATCCTTCAGGGATAAAATAGAAGCGGGGGCAGATTTAGTGAGAACTATTACTAGTTTATTTCTAATTGCCATTGAAATTTTGGCGATATCTATAAGAACAAATGAGAATATTGAAGGCATAAAAATTGGGGAAGATGAAACTAAGTCTTTGTTCTGTGCCGACGACATGACAGCTACTCTAGCAAATATTTCATCAGTCGAAAAAGTAATACAAATCCTTAATGACTTTGAAAATGTTCTGGCTTAAAAATGAACCTTTCTAAAACCAAAGCTATGTGGGTTGGAAAAAACAAAAACTCTTTGGAAACACCTCTGGGCCTTGAGTGGTGTATAGGTGTTAAGACCCTAGGTATTCAAGAACAAGTTATGAAACAAAATTTCCAGGATAGATTAAATGAAGTTCAAAAAATGATTAACTTATGGAAACTCAGAGGTCTCTCCCTATTTGGCAAAGTAACAATAATAAAATCTTTCCTAATCCCAAAATTATTATATGTGTCTTCAATAATAGAAACCCCACCCGAAATTATTAAACAGATGGAGAAAATGATCTACAAATTTTTATGGAAAGGCCCTGATAAAGTCACAAGGCTTTCTGTGATAAATACTTTAGAGAATGGTGGACTGAATCTCACAGACCTTGAGCTACATATTAAAGCATTAAGATTGTCTTGGATTCCGCGTCTCTTAGATGAGAAGGAAGGGCCCTGGATTTCTTATCTCAAATACAACTTTAAAAAATACGGAGGATGTTTTCTTTTTAGATGTAACTATGACGTAAATGATCTTGACTTAACTCTTAGTAAGTTTTACTTACAGCTTCTTAGATGGTGGGCGGATTTTAGATGCTCCTTTTCTGATGTGAATTATTCTCAAAATGTAATTTGGAATAATAAGGATATACGAATAAATAATAAACCTGTTTTTTATAAAACATACTTTGACAAGGGCATAACTTATTTGAATGATTTACAGTTCGATGTTGACAATGTGCGTTCTTATGAATCCTTTAAGCAAAAAGGTCTTAACACTAATTTTCTGACTTGGACAGCCTTGAGATCTTCTATTACTAATATGAAATCAAAAAGCTCCTGCTCCATCCCCACAGCGGGTAATCTCGATCCTATGAATTTTGATTATAAGTCTAAATCTTTTAATGCATATACGGCAAAGTGTAAACAGTTTTATTCTACGATGATATCAAGTAAAGCGAGAATCCCGAATGGCTTTAAAAAGTTGACAGCGGATTTTGAGCTTTCAAATGCGCAGGAAGTTTTCTCTATTCCTTATCTTGTTGCGAGCGAAACGTATGTTTGGTCGTTTCAGTACAGAGTATTGAATTTCATTTTGTTTACGAACGACAAATTGTTCAAAATAGGTTTAAGTGATTCGGATAAGTGTTCTTTTTGTGGAACCTATACGGAAGATCTGTTCCACCTCTTCTTTAACTGTTCCTTTGTGCAGGCTTTTTGGAACGTATTTACAGTCTGGTGGTTTGACCTTAGTGGCGAATATTTAATTTTGTCTTTAAAGGATATTATGGTTGGCTCAGAGGAACGATTTGTTAAATTATTTGATAATTTTAGGGAAATTAACTATTTGGGAATGTAGAAAAAATAACACCTCCCCAATATTTAGATTGTTTCTGCACAAGGTTGAAGTTAAGAAACAAGTTGAAAAAATAATTGCTATAAGAAACAGAAAGCTTCGCGATTTTCAAATTAGATGGGAGTTTCTCATATAATTTTGTGTTTGCCCTTTTTTTTAAGGAAAAGAATGGAAGACCAATGCATAAACTTAGATCTCATATTCTTCCTTGTTTATCAGTTTATTGTAGTTTATTTTTGTTAGAGAATTAACTGGGCGTCGCCAACGCTGGTACGTGTCATTGTGCAATGTTAAAAGAAAATAGTACTTTTTGTATGTAATACTATAATCAGTCGATTGTGTTGTTAATAGAGCTGGATATTGTAAGTAGTGTAATTAGTAGTGACTGTAAGAAGAGTAATGTAAATAAGCATTGTAATTA
Organism: Platygyra sinensis; assembly: GCA_019787425.1. Lineage (NCBI taxonomy): Eukaryota > Metazoa > Cnidaria > Anthozoa > Scleractinia > Merulinidae > Platygyra > Platygyra sinensis. Next base: position 16,008 of record JAHPZR010050237.1, on the reverse strand, counting down.
GTGTAAGTGGTGTTTCATATTGTATTGTAAGTATTGTGTTTGTAATAATAATAATAATAAAAAAAATTAAAAAATAAATAAAAGCGTAGCTCCTTGGCCAGGTTATTAAGAACCCGATTAAGCTAACCCAGGAGAAGGTAGAATTTTGATTTGAGTTCTGTAACTTGGCGGTGAGGTTTTCTGTTTTGAGTTTTATAAACACAAAACAACGCCACAAAAAACATATGTATAGAAGAAAAAGTTATAATTCGAATAAATTTTAATCCTAAGCTAGCGTTAGCCGGCTTACGAACAATCCTGCCCTGTTTTCAACAAGTTAACCTGACATGAGCCCGCGATCCAATCAAAAACCAGCACTTGGTCAGCGGTCAACTTTAAACACGTGACCTCGATGAGTTGTAGACTTGAGCCTGCGAAATGGCCACGTGATAGTGGTCAGCAGATACTTTGTTTTGACATGTGTCAATTGCTCATAACATGGCATGTACACGGTAAACCGAACCTCGTTCCCAGGGCCTTTTCCCTGGCTTGGAAGCGGGGCGGGAAAAGGTCCTGGCATCGGCTGGTCACGTGCCCACCTTACACTGAAATCCTGGGTGTAATAAATTAGCGAGGTTTGCATAATCAAATGAGCCAAAATCGAGATGGCGGAGAAACTGTCTGTGCTAAGTCGAGTTGGATCTGCTTTAAAATCGTTTAACTTTGCGTCGTTTTGTTTAAAGCCACTGCAAGTGAAATGTTTTGAATGTATGTAGGTATGTAATATTTGCTGAAAGGCAAATATATTGTTGCCGTTCTCTGCTGTTTCAGCGTCTACCGGATTTCATTCCTGTCAAGACGGACAATAATATGGTGTAATATTGTGTAAAATGGGCTGACTAGCCTACACGACTTCTACGGTTCGTGACATTTACACATTTGCCGTTTTCTGTTCGGTCACTCGACCATTTTATCGCTTCACTCGTGTTTATGAAGGGCATTTCATGCTGTATTCTAGGGAGTAATTTAAAGTCAAGTTGCACGTGCTATGGCAAATGTTTTAAACTAGGTTAAGTGATCAGTCAGTATGGCATTGCGCATCTTACTGCGCACGATTTCACGTCAGTAGCACGCGCAAATTAGCGCGTGCACGTGCACGTGCAAAACGAAAGAAATTCCCTCAAGCTGAGCTCGATAGCGAAATAAATGTAATTTTCTTTAAACCAGCATGGTGACCTATATTTTTATTGCATAATAACAGGTACGTACTATCCTCCTAAATTAAAAACAGAACTAAAAAATTTATCGGTAGGAAAAACAGATATAGGTGAACAAGTGCACAAAGCCGTTACACTGCGAAGCAAATTTGAGTTGCAGTAAACCAAGGCTGCATGCCTCTCAAAAAAAAAAAAATAAAAGCAAGCGACACACTCGAACACCAACCACGGACTGGCCGGTACTTACGCATGCGCACACCCATATCACAAGGGCAGAGGCAGCCATGGACAGCTGTTTCGGCATTGTTAGACCTCATCAGCCTGGTATAGCCGTCAGGCAACAGTAGGACTGAAAGCCCTATGTAGTCTGCCCTTTACTGCCGAGGCAGATGCAGAGCACCCTTTTAAGCGCCAGCTCCATACAACACATGTGGGAACTGGTGGCTGGGAACCGCACGGCATGCCCTGGCAGGGTGGATCAGCCTTAATTTCCGATCGGTGTGTCAGTAAATTTATGTAAAAAAAAAAACAACAATAACTAAAGCAAGTGACACACTCGAACACCAACCCACGGACTGGCCAGTACCTTACGCATGCGCACAGCCATATCACCCGGGCAGTAGCAGCCATGGACAGCTGTTTCGGCCTTGTTAGGCCTCATCAGCATGGCATAGCCGTCGGGCAGCAATAGGACTGAAAGCCCTATGTAGTCTGCCCTTTATTGTTGTTACATATAATTTACCGACACACCGATCGACAATTAAGGCTGATCCACCTTCCCAGCGCATGCCGTGGGAGAGCTGCCGTTCGTTCCCAGCCACCAGCGTTGTGTTGTGTAGAGCTGGCGCTTAAAGGGTGCTTTGCACTCGCCACGGCAGTAAAGGGCAGAGTGCATTAGGCTTGTAGTCCTATTTCCTGCCCGACGGCTATGTTAAACTGATTAGGCCCGACAAGGCCGAAACAGCTGTCCATGGCTGCCACTGCCTGGGCGAAACGGCTGTGCGCATGCGTTTATAGCTACTGGCCAGACCGTGGGTTGGTGTTCGAGTGTGTCACTTGCTTTTATTGTTGTTATGTCTCAATCAACCTATTTTTTGGAGTATGGCTGCCATGTTGCGCGATTCCACCGTCGCCGTCGTGCTACGCGCCCACGAGCAATACCGCTGCCCATGATAACCATGAAAAAATTAATTCATGGTTTTTTTTCTCCCTATATGGTTATGGGGCTCCGCTTGGCGGTCCTTGGGGTCGCCGGAGCTCCGCTAAAATGTACCAGAGCATAAATAAATAAAAGGACATAAAACATAGAAACATATATAACGTAGGTTTATACACATACATTTTACTTGTGAGGCATCGCGCAGAATGCCTCGACATCATTAATTATTCATAATCGGCGAAGTGGCAAATTTAAATGCGAACGCGCGTTCGATAGGCCAGAATAAGAGAAGAAAAGGCCCAAATTGGCTAAGTGGGGTTGACAAAAATCGCTTTTCTGATTTCCCGATGATCTAAAATAGAATTCGGCATACGGCTTTTGGAAGAGTAATGATTAAACTACAATGATCGGGAGCTCTTTTCAGAGCTCTTCATAGCGAGATGATGTAAGGGCAATTGGTCAAGAGTAAACAATGTCCGTTCGAGTGAGCACGATCTAACCCGCACTGTCTTAAAATTTCACGAAAATGAGCGGCAAAAGCCGTCGATTGTTTTCAGAGTTTTTCAAATAAGATAAGCGGCCATCGATCGATCAGTGGACTTTGTTTGACTTCGTTGTCATGCGAGCGTAACTGAAGTAAATAGTGCGTGACTCTACAGCACGCTCAATAATATTTTAATAAAGAGGTTTTATGGGTGGTTCAAACTTAACGTCTAGTAAAAGCCGTCGATAGTTTTCGAAGTTTTTCAAATACGATCGGCCATCGATGGATCAACGAACTTTGTTTGGCTTCATTGCTATGCGATCATGCGAGCGCATCGAATGAATAACGAACACTGACTACTGACTCAAATAAGCAAACAAATATGTTTACATTCAATCCCTCCGTAACTGTGATAAAGAGGTTTACGAGTGGCTGCCCTGGGCTAAACAAGAGAATACAGGGCCACTTTTATCATCCACCAAACGAGCCGGCCGGCTCGTATGGCTCTTTCTTCGTTCTTTCATTTACTACCGAGCCAAAAGAGCCGCTAAATATATGGACTCAAGACTTAACGTCATACAAATTATTTCTCGTTCATTATCCACTACCGACGCAAACTCGTTCTTTTATCCACTACCGACCTAAACGAGCCGCTAAATACATGAACCC
>JAHPZR010050237.1:0-7500 GCA_019787425.1 Platygyra sinensis | reverse complement strand
AGGATTATTTACTACTAAGTAATCATAAAAGGTAAGTTAAAGACTGCACAAGGCCAAGTAGTCCTTATAACCATAGCTTATCACGGTTTCTGTAGTATTAAGAGACTAGTAGAATTTCTACTTCCCTTCCCTCCCCTACCCGGAGTAAGGGGGGGGGGGGTAGAAATATAACTTGGGGATATATTACCAAGAAATTTATACAGGGCAAAATCAGGATAACAACTTCCACAAGAACATTTACGCTTAACTCCTCAAGATCTTTCAATCTTGACAATCTTGTCTGCACAACACCGAAAACAGATTAAAATACTCACCTCGTTTTCCCCTAAGAGAAAGTTACGAAGTAAAATACTCTTGGCTTTAGTACCAGCCTAAGGGAAAAAACAAGTTAAAAATATAAAAGCAACAACAAAATCAGCAAAAGAACTTCTCAAGAATGCAATTTAATGGCAAAAAATACATGACTTAGCTATTTAAAATTATTTTATTATTTTTCAAAGATTATGTCGGTCATCCTACATAACACTACACCCATTGGACAACAGAAGATGAATGAGATGAGAAGATGAATGAATGAAGAAACCCCCTTAGCTTAGTGCCAGGTTTGTGATTTCAGGGTGTAGAACATCAGAAAATTTCTATTAATCATAAATTAAGTCACGTTACCTGGCTGAAAGATTCATAGAATGCAGCAAACGTTTCCGGATCCACCACTAAAAGGAAAGGATTCAATTATATATATTATTTCGAACTCTGGGGTAAAATAAAATTTTTGTTGCTTTTTGTTGTTATCTCAACATGAAGACTACTATTAAAGTTTCTGCTGCAACATGTTTCACTGACGCTTTGAAGGTACATGTAATAACTATAATCAACTGCTATTCACTTCTAAGAACAGATATTTTGCGCTGCAAAACTTTTGTCAGCCACCTTAAATGTTAGTTGTACAATCTAACTAATTTGAAGCTCATACTTCACTCAGTTTAAATCTCATTGTATTAATGATGTAAGGAGAATGTTTATCTTGATCTTTTTATGAAATGACCAAGTTTAGTGTTCTATCTTGTCTCAGCTAGAAGTGTTTCCCTCAAACTTGTAAATGAACAAAACAACTGACAGATTTTTTGTCTGTTTGAGAGAATCAGGAGAATGGGATATTTACCCATCTTGCTAGTAACTAGTAATTAAGCAATAGAGCACTTTTTCCGTGTTTACACAGCCTCATCTAAACACGAGGAGGGTTGGGAGAATTCAAAACATAACTTTAGACCAATGCATAACCTATCAACCAATGAGAGCGCATGCAGTAAATGGCAGCTTTTCATTGGTTTTTTTTTTTCATAAATTAACAATATTGAAAACATCTTTCGACTGAAGAAGCTGGAGGTGGCTTACAATGTCACAGATAATACGGTGTGTAGTACACTTTTGTGAAAGATTCTTTTACCTTCAGTCTTGGGATTCATTGTCAATGCTTGGAACAGTCTTTTTGCGGCATCTTGACTGTTAGCAATCTGTAGCATGCTGACATGCTTCACAAACTCTGCAAGAACTGATAGCATCAAGAAAATATCACTGGTATTAATATCCTTTCCATGTTTCTATGAAAGGTTCAAAAGCTAAGTAAAACTGTCACCACACGTTGTAATGGCTCATCACGCACTCCTCTCCAATGTAAGGGAGGAAAGATTGCGTGACACATCTAAAGAAAGTCTGTGAATGAATCTAGAAAAATATGTATTCTAGGCGAAAATATGGTAGATTTTTGTACGAAAACGTTACAAAATGAGCAGTGGTAGATCAAAAGTGTCAGCTGATGAACTAGATGGATAACAATCATCAATACAAATGCCTGGTACACATCTTAAGTTTACAGACTTTATCTTGCAGGTTAAAAAAAACTTGGGACATTACGCACAGTTTTGGCCAGAACAACGGTGAGCCCTGTACGTGCAGTGTGTTTCACAACTTTAGATACCATACTTTATGCAAGTGGGAATCACTCTGACCAGTAACTCACATATATCGCAGGTTCAGCTTATCACCCCAGTTGGGAGTCCCACTCATAGAAGTCTCTTTATGCGCAAGCAATCATATTTTAAGTTTGCTGAATGCAGTTCAGTTCCACACCTACAAATAAATCTGCTGAATGCGGCTCATTTTTTTATATTTCACTACTTGAAAGAAAGAACAAATTAATAGGAACTCACCCAACGGAGAAGATGGAATCGCAGAAGTAACCACTTCTTTCCTTTTAAAAAAAAGAACCATTGTAATTAGCTTTTCGCTTTACTCCATTTTCTGTATCGTTCCCTATCAGTTTAAACTTGCCTTTCAATATCTGGCATGGCAGAAACTCAATTCTGCTTTTTTTCATAGCGGTTATAATCTATGAAAGTTCAACACTCCACTACAATTACAGAAAATTTCAGCTAATTGCAAAATTTCTTGAATAGCTGCTATCCGTTCGTTCGTTCATTTACAGTATGATCGTATGTTCCTTAGTTCGTTATGTGTGCAGCAAGAGACCGCATTGAGTGAGAATATTGTGCTCAGTGTTGCAAGACTGGGCACTTATTATTTGCCTTTTAGAAGATCAAATCACGGCTGATTATTAAGACCGATTGCGAGTACTGGTGGCTCAGTTTATGTGAGTAAGCTAGCTGTATGAACCAAAAATATAAACACGTACCTGTCTCGCCTGAAATCGACCTTTCCCTGAAGAAACAATGACAAAAACATGAACAGTTAATTGCAAATACTTAAGGCATTAACATTTCGAAGACGCTTAATACACTGCACATGTCGTCAATGAAACCAACAATTTTGGCTCGCAAAATTTAATTCACTTCATTTCCAACTAGACAAAATGCACTTTCTTTAACGTCTCATAATTAGCCTCACATTTTCAATTCTGACCATATGTTGATCCACTTCTTTCCTCACCATTGTTTACTTCCTAATGGGTTCCTCTTAATATTATTTGTAATGTTCTTCTTTACCAGATCAAACCATTATTATTGAGCTTAATTCTTATTAAGCTTTGTTTCTTAACATTTCCAAACAGTGCTTCTGAACTGCAGCTCGATTACCAGCCGCTGTTTGGCAACGGAGCTCGCGATCCAAATGTAGACAGGACGCGAGAGGGTGGCAGGGAACAAGCCTTCTCTGAACTGTTATGTAATTTGACCTACCTTGGCTTGCATTTTCAAATGCAAATGCAAATTTTCAAATGCTCAATGCTTTCCTCCAGAATTGTCTTGTTCGTAATTCTCCTAGGTCATGGTCATTCAGTTTACACATGATTTCTTGCACAGTCCTATAAATTTTAAATTCAACAAGACACATTTCATTGTCCAGAAGATGCTAAAATTAATGGCAGGCATAGACACGGATATCAACTGACAGTTGGCGAAGGACGAAGCCCTGAACCAACCAGTGTATCTTGGTTGCTAAAAACGTGGAGTGAATGCTCTATCTATCAAACGAAAAAAAAAAAAATCAAAATAATACTTTTGTTACAGTTTATGTGATCCTGTAGTTAGCTCATGGTACCATTTAGCAATCTTTAGATGGCCACCAAACAGACTGCCAGTCTACCTGATAATCAGTCAGTAGGTCTTGGAAGACACGCATTGCATTCTGTACCGCCTTGGCATTGGTCATACTCGGTTTTTATCGATCTTGAAATTAAACTTGGTGATTTGCCCACCCTTCGCACACTATCAGTTGATAAAAACCATGGCTCCAGCTTGCAGTTGACCTTTCACACCTCGCTCTTCACCTGTGTTGGTTTTGCTGTTGTGCATCCTTAAGCTTGATTCCAAACCATTAATCTTACAAGTTCTGATCTGATGGAAGTTGAACTTAATAACAGTTTTATTTTGGTGTTTACAGGTGCATTTAATTGCTAATTTCTACTTACGTAGTTGGAAAGAGCTGCCTATTTCTCGATGAAACTCCGAAGAAGTCGTCCACTGCCTGTAGAGCGAGAAAACACAACAAAACTTAAGTAACAAGTAAGTACTACTTTTATTAACTGGGAATGAGGTCTTTACGGGAAAATTTTAATCCAAGACTTTGCCGTACTGACCGAGCAATACATGTATATGAAGAAGATGATACTTAATTATATTAATGTAACAGTTGAGGATTTATCTCCTAAGTGACAAGGCGCTAATTGGGCACACAGCATTTTAAACTAGTGAGACAATCTCAGATAGTGCAGAGTGTTAAGCAGGACTGTAAGTACGTTTTGAGTCATCTGCTGCTTGTATGTAACTTGTTAGTTCAAGGCCCAAAAATAACTTACAATTACTGTTTGTCAAGACGGTTTTAAATTTTACTGTGGTGTTTTACGTTGAATTTCGTTCATTCTAAATTCATTAATACGTTGAATTGGCAAACGCGATAATTTTAGTTTTTCATCACCAACAATAGGCCATTTCTGAATTACCTTTAGCCTCTTTTTCAAACCGAGTCTTGGTGCTCATCCTTTCATATGAAAATGAATTTTCATTCACATGTAACTTTAAATCATTTTCATATGAAAGGATGAGCACCAAGACTCGGTTTGAAAAAGAGGCTAAAGGTAATTCAGAAATGGCCTATTGTAACTTGATACTTTTGTTTTTCTCGCAAAGTTTGTAACATGATACCCATGTTTTCTCAAAAAGATACAAAGAAGACATGCTCGCTTTTTTCCTGAGAAAAATGGAATAATGTTTTTACCTTATAAAAAAATTGGAAGAAGAATGATTTTGTTTCAATCAAGAGGCAAATTTTCATTTCATCGATAAACAATTACTAATTTAATTATCAAATAGTCACGTCGTGTCTCGGAATAGCACGTGCTTATTAGGTTGCCACCGTTGGTGTTAACAGTAAACCAGTTCAAAATACACAATGATGTCGATTAATACAACCGAGAAGCGTTTCAACATGACCAAAATTATATCCTACATCGCTGAATGAGTCCCCTCAATGACTGACTAAATTTATTTGCGGTTTCCGTAAGTGCCACAGTGTCTACAGCAATATTTGAGAAGTTTCTTTTGTCACGACATTACTAATTTTAATGCCGCTAACTCAGAAATGTTTCGGGGAAATACATTTGTGAACTTCTTGTTCTCTTTCATAGGAGAGAAAATAAAAGAGGCTGGTGCGATCCATTCGTTTCCCTGTTTAAAGCTTAGCAAACACGAAATAGTTGAAAACAGCACACGGCATTTTTCAACCGAGCTAGGGATGATTCCAAAAGATACGCTGTCACAAAAGCGTTCTTTGCACTAAAAGAGGGAACTGATATAACCTGAAATATAACTGCTATCGCCCGTTAAGACGAGAGTATTGCACGCATGAATCTGAACTCGAGAACGGATTGTATCATGCTGACAATGCTAGAGCGCATGCGTCTTACATACTGTGTTCAACCACAAGGAAAAGCACTAAATGTTTGTGTATAATTGAGTATGAAATGTATCGTTTACCTAACATATAGTTAACACTAACGCTAATCAATCTGCGCATGCGTTTCGTGTAAAATCGCTTATGTTCTTAAGAAAATAGTACCACTAGGATAACAAGAGAACATTGGAACCATATATAGTTTTGTGACGTTATATGAGAAGAAATGTAAGTATAGTACATTTTACGTAGCAATCAAAGGTACCTACCCCACCCCCTCAAACAAGGCTAATTAATTAATTGAAATTAATTAATTAAACAAGCATTAAAGTTTACACCTTATTGCCTTAGTGCCTTATTTCCATAGTGCGTTAGCGGCGTCAACCCCCCAAACCATCCCAATAGTGCACTCTGCACTAAAAATGGAAATTCAAAATATATGCAATAAGAATTACCTGAAAATATACTAATTAGAACATGCCTTCCTGCAAAGCCCTCCTGCAATCCTTGTTTACCCTGGAACCAGCCAGTAGCCAAAATCTAGCCATTTAAACATTTCAGTTATGCCTTTGATATTCAATTTTGGGCCGAGTCTGCTTGAGGGCTATACCAATAAAATAACCACCAGGCTGGGTTCAACTACAATTTTACCCCAACGGCACTGTTTGGTTTCTTTACTTAGAAGGTCATTCTGCTAACAACACCAGCCTTCATCAGTATGCTTTTCAACTTGCATTTCCTGGATAAACCTGATTCTGAATCGAAACTAAATATGTCTCATCTACATTGTATGACACTGTACACTTGGTACTACACTAACATTTCAGCTGGAATGTGTGTTTCCTTATAGTCTTCAAGAAAGCTCTGGGCAGTTCCTAGAGCAGGGGTGGAATAAGAGATTCCAAGACAGCTTTCTTGCAAGCTAGATCCCTTACCCTTTGGTGACTGACCGCAAAAGGCCCTTTTTGACTGGTTTCGCTTTAAAATTGGACCATTTTGCGTTTAACCAATTTGCCGTGCAATATTTCATTTTGAAGCTAAATAAGTGGACATCCAAAAATATGTCATTAGTCCAGTTTCATTAGTGTTGATTAGTTGATCAGCGGTAATTTACTCCCATTAAAATGTACGCAACACCATTTATTGAAAGAAAATGTCTACTTTATGTCTTTCTTTGCATTTCATTTAAAACTGTGGAAGAGTGTAATACATAATGCAACTCCTCTGAAAATTTGAGTCAAATATCTTGAAAATTGACAAAATGATGGTTGAAAACTTTCAGGCTAATATTGGACCAATATTAAATGGCAAAGCTAGGTAAAATTTTCATTGTTTTAGCGGCAAATACGTCATTGTTCCCTTGAGAACAATATTTGCCAGATTCGTCACCAAAGGGTTATGATATAAACTATTTCTTGTACTTCCATTTCTACTTAAATGCAATCTAGATAACGAGCCTTGCCTCATGCCTATGTCACAACACATTATTGGATAGTATTATTCAAAAAAGCTTTCGCTTACACCCTTATACATGTAGTAATTTAATATTTTTTAAAGATTATATTGGATATGATAAATTTAATTTGTCACCTGTAAAGCATTTTTGGACCACAGAGAAAAGATGTTATGTAAATGTATTTAATATCAAGTTATTATCATTATTCTCATTGTAATTATCATTTTTCTTATTCCTCTCCTTCTTCTTCGTCTCCTCCTTCTCCTTCACCTTCTCCTTCGTCTTCTCCTTCTTCTTCGTCTTCTCCTTCTCCTTCATCTTCTCCTTCGTCTTCTCCTTTATCTTTTCCTTCGTCTTCGTCTTGGTCTTCTCCTTCGTCTTCTCCTTTATCTCCGTCTTCTCCTTCGTCTTCGTCTTCTCCTAAAGTCGTCTTCTCCTTCTCCTTCTCCTTCTCCTTCGTCTTCTCCTTCTCCTTCGTCTTCTCCTTCGTCTTCTCCTTCGTCTTCTCCTTCGTTTTCTCCTTCGTCTTCTCCTTCGTCTTCTCCTTCGTCTTCTCCCTCGTCTTTGTCTTCTCCTTCTCCTTCTCCTACGCCTTTGCTTTCACCTTCTCCTTCTCCTTCTCCTTCTGCTTCTTCTTC
>JAHPZR010050236.1:12500-15949 GCA_019787425.1 Platygyra sinensis | reverse complement strand
AATCTCTGTTTCAGCTTCTACCGGATTTCTATCCTTGACTATCCTACACGACTTCTACGGTTCGTGACATTTATGCATATGCTGTTTTCTGTTCGGTCACTCCACCATTTTGTCGCTTCACTCGTGTTTATGAAAGGCACTTCATGATGTGTTCTAAGCAGTAATTTTAAGTAGAGTCGAGGCGTTAGACCGTACCATGGCAAATTTTTTTGAACTAGGCCGAACAATGGCATGCAACACGCAAAACAGTCAACAGACTTGCGGGTAAATAGTTCCATTTGAATCCGTATTTTATTGTACGAATCAGTGGTAATAAGTTGATGTACTCTGTTCTTTAGCGAAAGAACTAATTATTGCGCTCGGATTTCATGGAAAGTTTTTGTTACGGTTTCGGTCCTGTAAGAAAACGGCCCGAGAGCTTCTGTGCGCTGAGCTGCACCTAAATTTGGTGTTTTCTTTTACAACAAATTAATGTACTCTGATCTCTAGTAAAATAACTAATTATTGCGAGCGAATTTCAAGGGCCGTTTTTTTACAGCCTCAGATTAGTCTTGTAAGAAAACGGTCCGAGAGCTTCTGTGCGTTTAACTCACGACAGTAGAGTCGTAAACTTGGTATAGTATTTTACGGTACGAATAGTAACAAATTAATGTGCTCTGTCTGATCTTTAACGAAAGCGCTAATTCTGTTAAGCAATTTTTTTTTGTACTGACGTTGTTTTACGGCTTCAGTCTTTAAAGAAAAAGGTCCGAGAGCTTCTGTGCACTACTGCAAGGGGATCTGAATTAATGCACTCAGTTTGATACACTGAGACACGCAGCGAAGGCACAAATTATTCTCGGACGAATGTCACGGGCCGTTTTTGTTTTAAGCAATAGAACAGTTGTTTCGTGTTTTTATAGCCTCATCTAAACAGGAAGAGGGTTGGGAGAATTCGAGACAGTTATGCAAACCCGAGATGTAGTCGAGGGTTTGCACAATTTTCGAGAATCAATTACTCTGAGCGAATGTCACGAACCGTGTTTTCAAGACTACAGTCTTGTAAGAAGCGGTCCAAGGGTTCTTAATTCAATCAATCACTTTAATAGAATCATCCTCAAAAGTTTTTTCAGACACTATATTTACAATAAAATGAATACATTAAATGCTGAACTACTTAAATTATAAATAATAATAAATGTAAGAATGTAAGAACAAAAAGCGTAAAAAACTTATAAAAGGAATTGCTCTGAAAGTTGCCCTTTATAGCTTGCTTGAACGACTACAAGGAAACGCATTACTTTATATCATTATCTAAGTTGTTCTAAATGCTAATTCCTATATGCAAATGTCCTTTGGCCAGTAGCGGTTCTATAAAGTGATGTATGTGACAAGTCGCGCTTACGGGTGTGGCGGGTATGGATGCTGGAGCGTTTAGTAAATTTATCTACCAGATATTTATGTGCGAGGCCACTGATACATTTGTAAGTTAACACAGCATCCCTATAATACAATAATTGTTTGACAGGAAGCCAGTTGATCTGGTATAGTAATGGAGTCACGTGATCAATTTTTCTAAAATTCGTTACAATTTTGCTTGCAAAATTCTGAATTGACTGTAGTTTATTTAGAAAAAACTCCGGAAAAAATTATTTGCTTGATGCCCTTGCATACACGGGCTGCGTTCGCCAAATTGAGTGGCTTCCAAAACCAAGCTGTCCTATCGAAAATTCATGATAACAGTCTTTTTCTTCGCAACTAAACAAAAAATATAGACGGTAGTAAAGTTGCTTTGGCTTCTTCTAATGCTTAACTCAAGCATTCCGAGTTTGATATGATCAGGAACAGCATATTTTGATGTAAATTACACAAATACTTTCCTACAAGGCGACAGCGATTGAAGAGCGATTTGCTCAACATGGGCGACCCATTTTTGGGGCCAAACAAAAAGCTTGGAGACACGAAACGTTCATATTTTCCGTTTTATTAATCTGAAATGTTTTTGCAATTATAAACCCCTTTCCTTAAATAATGCAAGCCGTCTCTAATGAGAAACGTTGTCCTCCTTCAATGGATTTTTAATCTCAGGCCGACTGGTACACAAATTTACCGCGGTTTCAAGGTGCACAACTTGATCACGTGCAAGTCGAAAGTTTCCCTAGGGAGTTAGTGAGTTTTGACCCACCACACTTGGCATGTTCTCCTCCAATCAGAAAACGAATTTGAGTTGGGTGGCCATAGTATAACAATGACCCATATTTACTGATTCGATTTTCTACCCAAGCGCTTTTCTTTTTCTTTCCGCCATTTAAGGTGGCTGAAAACAGTTTCCAGTTCTTTCCAAAAATCACAGTTTGATGGGTCATTACAACCACTCTATACCGGTTGATGCCAAAGTCATGGTATCAACAAACTACCCAATCATCGGGGAAAAAGTTGCTGTTATTTTTGTGGCACAATAGGTTACCATAACAACAGTATGACCTGCTGAAAACACCCTTAATTTTAGCTTTTAGCGCTTATAACTCAAAAACGAGCTCGGTGACCCCCATTTCTTATTATCGAATTGTAATCAACATGATAAGATGCAACTTTTTGCAAAGTTAAAAAAAATTCTACGAAGAGGGTTCAGAGCCACCTTAAATTTTCGAAAATTTAAGGTGGCTCTGAACCCCCTTCGTAGAATTTTTTAAACTCTGCAAAAAGTTGCATCTTATCATGCTGATTACAATTCGATACTAAAAAATGGGGGTCACCGAGCTTGTTTTTGAGTTATAAGCGCTTAAAGCTGAAATTAAGGGTGTTTTAAGCAGGTTATAGTGTTGCTATGGTAACCTATTGTGTCACGAAAATAATACCAACGTGTTCATCAATGATTGGGCAGTTTTTTGATACCATGATTGTAGCATCAACGGATAAAGAGTGGTAATAATGGCCCATCAAACTCTACGTCTTGGAAAGTGCTGGAAACTTCACAGCGGTCAAACGATTGAGCATTCACGTGAACACGCGCGTGATTTACGCACTTCCGGTCACTTTCCCTCTTCAACCCACAAAATTTCCACGGTCAACCTCCGCCACTCGAGCCATCTCGGTACTAAGTTCAATCATTCTGCCCCTACAAACGTTCTTTTCCCGAGTTTTACTGCTTAGGCAACAGCCTCTCTGATCCGAAAATCTGCCCCAGAGAGACCCAAGACAACTATCGCGATAAAAACACAAGTCTTCATGTTTCGCTACGAACTCGTAAATTCGACAAGAAAATTCACTATTGTTGCAGAGATAGTTTCTTTGTTGAAAAAGATATATAAAAGAGACGCCCCTTTTAGAGCTGTGTTAAAGGTAAAAACCTTAGCTGTTTTGTTTTCGCTTTATCCTCGCGAAATGAAACACATACCGCGAAATTTAAATCTGCCGCCATTTTGGCGTTTGCTTGTTTCTATAGAAATGGTGCAATCCATTCCCACGCG
>JAHPZR010050236.1:5000-7500 GCA_019787425.1 Platygyra sinensis | reverse complement strand
GCTCTCGATATCTGTCATCCGTAGGTAACAGATATCCGGCGATATACGTAGCTTCGTACGTGGGAAGAAAAAGTGAAGTGAAAAAATGTCGACAGAAAGGTTTAAAAATGTTACGAACTTGGAAATCAATTTTGTTATCAATTTGTTGAATAATAAAACAATTATCCTGCTCAATCTCGCGGAATATCGTCTGATTTTAGCCGACTCGCCCTACGGCCTCGTGGGCTAAGTATCAGACGATATTTCGCGCGATTTCGCAGGATAATTGTTAACTATTTACCTCCGAGCAACTCAAGAGAAAATGGCGTCCCTGTTTGCGGCCGTCACAAGTGAAGAAATCATCCAAATTAATTTTTTGTGGTGTATATTATCTCACTGTTTTAGTATATACTAAAAAACTGTTTTAGTATATACTAAAACAACTATTTACCTCAGTGTCGGTGGCTAGCGTTGGATATTTGTTAATTATCGTATGGCTGTGTTTCACGAGGGCTGAGAACCACCGAGTTCACGAATTTGATTGGCTGAAATCGATATCCAAAGCGGACTACGCCGTTCGCAAGCAAAATGTCAGTAACTTTTACTATTACTACCGAAAGCAATGTCTGTACACACGACCGAGGTCAAGATTGCCCCATACAGACCTTCTGCTCGGATAGTAAGGGCTAAATAATAACAGTAATTTTTCCGAAGTAGAATAAACTGAAAGCTGCGTAGCGTAGCGCCTCAGTAGGTACTAAAATAAATGTGTCGTTTTTATGCCTGCCAGCTGAGTTATAGGCGTGGGGTTTTTTTTCCGAAGACGACACGAACATATCCGAAGATTCTCGAAGACGCGCCGAAGGGTCCGAATTGCCGAAGTCTTCCGAAGATAGCGGAAGCGGAAAGAGCCTTGATATTTTAAAGTCCCAGTCTCGGGACGTGTATCGCTAAACGCCACCAAGCTCCAATTGCTTTCTATTTGAAGGAAGTATCGTCATTTACACATATTTTACATTTCTTACATCGATTGGCTCATCCTCGGTGTAAGAACCTGTAACACTCACCAGTGAAGTCAAACAAAGAAAACAAAGAAGTCAACATAATAGACCCTATTCCTAACAACAGCTAAAAACAAAGAAAAACTTCACAGGTTTTCACACCGAGGTAAAACCCATCGGTTTGAGTTTACACACTTTTTGGAAATTGTGTCAAGCAAAGCTGCAACCACTTACATATTTCAATCAGGCGTGGGAATTAGTTCCGTACGCTGGCGTGAGATCGAAATTCGCATGCATGAGAGTTGGAAGGTATACGTTTTGACACTAAAATGTCTTGTGAAAAGTCCGATGTTTCAGCATAACTGCGGGCTTTCATTAGCGTAGAAAAGGTGTCAAGTTCTTCAAATGTGCAAGTTTCTTACCCTGAAGATTCATCGCACAAATTGGTGCTCAAGAAGGCAAACTAACTTTACTTATAAGCACTATTCTTTAACGATTACTGAAAAGTTAATGAGCATCAGTCAAAATGCCGAGAAAACTACAATGGATTAACGATAGTAAAAGGACATACAATAATGGGGATTAAAGAGTCAATGATAATCAAAACTTCATCTAATTTGAAAAAGTTGGTCCAAGTAAGGAGTCGAAATAAGGACACAGAAAATCATACCCAGTAATCAACACCTTCATCTGAGCGGCCCCACCTACAAAAAAAATCAAATACTTGGTGAGTAAATTAGGACCACTATTATCAGTCGTTCATCTAGAGTGATCGTCTGGGGAGTTTAGTTCTTTAAAGAATTGTTGTTGGTGACTGGCGTTTCAACAACCAGCTGAGTGGAAGTCATCTCCACAGGCAAGTGAATAGTGTTTGTCAGTCAGCGGTTCCGAAAATGTTAAACAGACAATCATTGGCACTACAAGCTACTTTCAAGTAGCTTGAAGTCTTTTAGTTCTTAAAGAACTAAAAAGATGGAGCAAATTTCTTTTGAAAGTGGTCACCTGTTCACAAAATAATTGTCCAAATTTTGTCCAAATTTGCCGCTAGTTTGCTATGCCAATGTGCACATGTATGTGTGTGATGCAAATTGTGTACACAGGTTAAAACAATGGAACTCGCATAAAAAATAATGAAGCAGAAAACAGAAACAAACCCAAGCATCTTGATGGCATGACCGCCAACTGGACCACCAGTTGTGTGTATGTATACACCAGTCTTATAACTAAAAAAGTCTTCATACACCGTGAAAGCCGCTGAAATAGAGAGAGAGATTATTCAGACAAATTAAAAACATTGGGTGCCTTATCAACTACACATACATGTAAATAAATTAAAACACATTCATGAGTTGTGTTGGCAGTTGATAAATCCAAGAAAGTCAACCGATTCTGTAGACAATCTGAAAATCTTGCTTGCCAACAACTTGGTTAACCATCATACTCATCACATACAGTAAAAACAAGTAATAACTTGTATCACAACACTATACCTTCAACAGGTCCATTTGTCATGATTTCAG
>JAHPZR010050234.1:0-10600 GCA_019787425.1 Platygyra sinensis | reverse complement strand
ACTTATTCCAAGGTCGCTACCCCCAGTACCACCTGATCTGTATTCCTCCCAGGAGGGGCTCCCCCTCCTGGTTTTTCTCAGTCCCCCGGGACTGTGGGATATGGGCCTCACCCTGGAGGCAGGTCCGGAACTTTTTACTCTAGGGTGGCTACCCCCAGTACCACTTGATCTGTACTCCCTCCAGGAGGGCCCCCCTCCTGGGGCCCTACTTCCCTGTCATCATTCCCTGCCACCCAAATTTTATCCACAGTCAGTGTTTTATTTCCCAATGTAGTACTGTTAGCAGCATCTCAGACAGGTCTCGAAAGAGGATCATTAACAATCGCAATCATGGTGGGGCTTCAAGATGTATAAGGTATCAATGAGATATGAAAACACTTGATACTAAATTTTAATTAACTTTAATCTTTGCAATTTTTTTTAGCATGACAGCTGATAATTTGGCAAATGAGAACATTCTAAGAAAGGTGAGTTTAGAATAAATTGTTTATCGGTAACTAAAGATTTGTATACCAGATGGTGTAATTTGTTGGGGTATTTTCATGATGCATGAATGGCCTTCTTTTTCCTGTAAACATTGTGTGAAACTGTGTACTGTGAAGTTTTTTCTTGTGAATCATGATTTCATTATTAAGTAGCTGTGAACCATGAGTTCCCTAAAGAATTTCTTTGATCATACATGTATGAGAAATTAATCTTTAATTTGTCATGAGCCAAGTTCTTTTGATTATGTCCTCTATTTAGTAAACTGGCATCAGTTTTTTATGCCTCTGTCCTCTTATTAATGATAACTTGTATCATAACATTGCCAAAGTTTACTGTGGAAACACTTGCCTGTGACTCATGGTTCCACAGTCACTTTGAGTATGTGTATAATGACACAATTTATTGTCAATGATAGGACAGAGGCATAAAAAGACTAAGTTGGGACTCCAACCCCGAATTGGTTGAATGTCAGGAATAAATAAGGGGAGAAAATGCTGTAAACTTGCCATAATCAAAGATGAGTGAATTTCATTCAAAATGATGTGAACATTGTGAATAGCTTTTCTGGCTTTTCTGGATGCCTACTTTAAGTAAAAAAGTCACTGAAACTTCGTTGGTTAAAAAGTTGACAGTTTGACAGCTGAAAGTTGAACTTGAAACAGGGTTCTTGTTAAGAGGCGGTAAGCGGTAATTTTTACCGGCTGTTCAAGTAAATGTTACCGGCTGTTTCACTTAAATATTTACCGAAATTATCCAACGAATGTTCGTCTGTTCAAAGGTGAAATCCCATTTTGTTTATGGGAAAAAGTTGCTTTCCCTTCGAACCAATGCTGTGAAGATGTTTAGCAGATGTTACCACTTTGAAAATACATCATTTGTTGAAGCAATCCAACTTGTTTTTTCACCCCTCGAAACGACGTCCGCCATGTTTCCTTTCCATTCCTCTCGCGGCCAGGGGAGACCCCCCATAATCAATTGAGAAACGTTTAAAAAATGGCGTCCACACGTGGAAAACGACAGAAAGGTCTATTAGAATTTGGTTTTCAACCAAAGCGTCAGAAAAGCGGTGGTGAGTAAAAATCAATAAAATAGAACCGTATAACCTACTTTATTTTGTGAAGTATATACGAAATAATTCATATTTTTACTGCGGTTGTAGATGAAAGTGAAGAGTGATCATCGCAGTAAATTTTCCAATTTAAGCAATTGGAAAGAAGAAGCCTGAAAAAAATCCCGTTCGAATCCCGTTGAAGCCCTGATTTTTTTCAGGCTTCTTCTTTCCAATTGCTTAAATTGGAAAATTTACTGCGATGATCACTCTTCACTTTCATCTACAACCGCAGTACAAATATGAATTATTTCGTATATACTTCACATCATTTCACTGCAAGGGAAAATATGAACTCATCAAATTGACCTCGCTCCCAATGTGTGGCTTCATAGCTCAGTTGGTAGAGCATCGCACCGGTATCACGGAGGTCACGGGTTCGAATCCCGTTGAAGCCCTGATTTTTTTCAGGCTTCTTCTTTCCAATTGCTTAAATTGGAAAATTTACTGCGATGATCACTCTTCACCTACTTTATTTTGCTGAGTATTAAATTAATTTAACAGCCGCTGACACGCGACAGTGATCGATACGAACGTCAAGTTAACACTTGAAAACGCTTGCCCGTGCAGTGTCTTCTGAATCCTGAGTTTTGAGCACTTGTATTTTCCCTGTTGCAGTCAAAGATTAGTAGTATTTCAAAGTAGTTTTTAGTATTAAGTTTGTTGAAGAAAAGTAACATAATCTATTAATATAACTGATTTAATAAATAAAAATGATCACTTTGACTATAACAACAATTTGTTGGCTCATGAAAAAGGGTGCCACAAGTCATGTTAAAAGACACTTTGAATAACGGAAAACCCAGTAGCTTCCGGGGGCTTCGCCCCCTGGAACCCCACCGGGGCACTGCCCCTGGACCCCGCTGGGGGCCTACGCGGCCCCCACACCCCTGGCGTGAAGAGCAGGTAACAAAGTTACCTGCTATTTCTGGTTTTTTACCTTCTATGAAAAAATTTAGCAAGAACCCTGTTGAAAGCATGGCTGCGTAATTTAACATTTTATCTATCTGTACTCTTATTGGTGATAAAAATGAGCCAATCAGCATGTAAGAAATTAGACAGTTGTTTAAATGATTGTTTTCAATACCAATTATCATGCAGTAATAAACATTGGCATAACCAGGACAGGCCAATATTTTTCACTGATCCCCTCCCACCAATCATGTGAATTACAGGACTGCAGGGTTATGTTGCAATTTGCCATAAAATCTATTTTTAAGTACCGTTATCCAATTGAGAAGCCTCAATTGCTTTCAAGTTTTCAAACAGTGATGTGTATTGTAATTTGTTTTCTTTATTGTGTTACATCAGCTTGAAGAACAACTTTCTACTGCTATCCACATTCTTAATCAAGCTCTCCAGGTGACAGAAGACATGGTTCTTCCTACAGCACCTTCATTGTTATCCGATCCTAAAAAGACTGACAAAGCAGAGCCAGAGAAGGCTTCTTGTGAGGCTGAAACAGTAATTGAAGAGGGTGCACAGAGTATGGATGTCGACATCACAGATGATGGTAAAGCTAAGAGTGAAGGTGATGCAAAGAATGGATCTGATGACTGTAATGGCTCCAGTGCAGTTGAAAAAATGGATACAACTATTGAAGAAGTTTTTACCATAAAGAAGGAGGACATTATTGCTCAGGTATGTGCATTCTTAGGGTGGGTACATTGTAAGTTCTTCTTAAAAACATACCCAATTCAAGACTAGTGCAAAAGCCATGCCCTATTTATGACTAAAATGGCTGAAAAAGAGGATACTCTTAGGGACCACACATACCTATATAATCAATATAAGGGAGTACAACTTCCTCCCCTCCTGGGTACATCCATGGCAGGATAGGTTGGTGGTTCTTAACAGAAAGGTGCAACAGTGCCATTAATCATCTCATTATTTTTAGCATCATTATTTCCTTTCTTTTTACAGTTTTGTCAAGTTACAAAAATCAAAGCATGCAATACATGCAAAAAACTGTCTCTTTGCATGCATTGCATGTCTATAAAATAACATTTATTTAATAAGTAAATACTGTAACTCTTTTTTTTTCCTCTTTCATGTACATTCACTAGGGATATTATTAATTTCCTGCTATTTTTGCTTCTGTTTCAGGTTTCCTTCGATTTAGGAACTCTCTACTTCTACCAAGAAAAGTTTCAGCAAGCTATGAAATTGTTTGAAAGTTGCAAGAATGCAGAGGTTTGTCATAAACATCTACTACCATATGGTCAATGATTAAACCTGATCTTGATCATTATTTTTATTCCAAGGTACATTGTAGCTACCCCCCTCCCCTCCCCAGTATCATCAGATTTGCACTTCTTCAAGCAGGACCCCATCCCCCTGGTCCCACATTTTGATGTAGGCACCAAGCCTATCCGGACCTCGCAAATCATTTTGATTTATCTATGTATGAAGACCTTTGACAATTCTTCCGCAAAGCATACTCTGGATGAGGCTCTAGGATGTGTGTTTAACCCGTTGACTCCTGGAGCTTTTTGCCAAAAATGCATTTTTTGGACATTTTGGTGGTTTTGAGGCTGGATCTTGGCCAAATTAGCTTTAATCTAGTCGAAAGTTCATTTGCAACACGACAGCTTGCCCTTCTTGCCACTAGCATCGCATTTTACCACATTTTGGCTCGGGCATGCGCAGAAATCAAAAACATTTTTAAGCTTTTCGATTTTGAATTTTTTCCCCTTTCCTTTTTTTCCCTTTTTTTTCTTTTTTGCTGCTGTGATTGACCTTCTACTGGGCTTGCTTGCGGTCGAAAAAAAACTTCTAAGAAAACGTCATCGAGGCACACAATTTTTACCATGGAGCAGCTAGGTGTAGTGACAGGAAATTTTGTTTTGAGTTTTTCACTCATCTTTTTGAGCATTTTTGGGTATATCTCAGGCTCCATTAGACCAATCACTCTGGGCATCATTGGAAAGATCTTTTCCTCCTGCAGAAGTTGAGTATAGATGATGCCAATTTTGGTCAAAAGTGATGATGTCAGAAGTGGAAGAAAGGCCGAGGCTCTTCATGGCCAGTTACAGCCAGCACAGGAGTCAATGGGTTAAACAATCACAAATATTGATAATTCTTTAAGAAATAGAAAACTTGCACGGTGTTTTTATCAAGTTATAGAAACACAAGTGGAAGTTTGGGAGAACAAGAAATGTGGGAACACAAGCTGCAGTCAAGTATTTCCACAACTTTTTCAAGTTCTCCAAAACTTTAATGTGACTTTCTATAACTCGATAGAAACATGGATAAACATGTTTTGTCTTTCTTTTAGAAAACAGTGCAAAGAGAAAAAGGAAAGCAACTTGTTAACTTTGTTTATGAAAATGTAAATTCTCTTTACTCATGCCATTACTGTCAACAGCTCATGCTAGTTCTGCAGGGGTTTCAATAACATTAGTTATAAGCGGCCACTGAAGGTGTAATAGGTGGCTGTGACTACTAAAGGGGCCGCAATGCCCTTTTCTCCTAGGGGGGTCTGGTGGCATGCTCCCACAAAAAAAATTTGAAATCTAGAAGCTCGGAAATGCGATTTCCAGCGTTCTGGGCATCAAAAAGTGTGCTGTTTTTGTAGCATTTAAAAATTTCAGTGGTCGTTATAGTTGTTTAATTTTCTTTTTATTATTGATAATCAAAACAGATGGCTGTAAGAGGCCCTAGAGGCAGCGGTAGACCGCCAGTAACCGGCTTTTATTGAAACCCCTGGTTCTGTGTCTCCATTGAGTTATAGAAACAATTTTTAACCAATCACTGTGCATATTTTCTTAGGACTGTTTCTAAAGCGAAATATTTTGCATTATTTTGTAGAAAAGCCCAATCAAAACACAGAAAATACACTATCCAATGGTTTAGGTTTTAACTAATAGTATGCAGTTTTATACAATAACAAAATCAATGCACGTGCTCTGATTGGTCAATCAGCTATGGTTTATTGTGCCGGTAAACCCATGGAAAAATCGCGCGTCTTCTGAATTATTATATAAAAGCAATAGACCACAAGTTTCTATGGTTTATAGGCTGATAAACCACTTGGGATGTTGGTAGAACACTCGAAGAATTTGTAAATCACTCGCCTGCGGCTCGTGATTTACAAATTCTTCTCGTGTTTTACCAACATCCCGCGTGGTTTATCAGCCTATAAATCATAGAAACTTGTGGTCTATTGCTTAAATAAAACATGTTGTACATGACATGTTCTTATAACTTAGTGTAGTAATCAGAATCAGGTACTAGCTCCTGTACTTGCACACTTTCATGTTGTCATGCTGTGCCAGGAGGCGGGCACTGAGTACATTAAATGTTGTTGCAAAACTAGAGCTCTTACATTTAGAAAATGGCTGTCGGATGGGATAACGGTAACACAAGTTTTGGTATCACTGTTACACCACTGCTGTAGAACTACAACAAAAGTAGAAAGGACAATAATTTATTACTTTCAGCAACACTTAGTGTGACTGTTTAAAGACCACAGAAGGACTCAATTTTCTTATTGGGCCCTTAAGCTTATTGAAAAATGTGTGTCCATTGAGATTTTATCATTAAAACATATGCTCTTCATATCAATTTTATGAAGTGAAGGGGTGACTTTTGGAAAATTTTGAGACAGCTAGGACTGAAATACCTACTGTACCAGCAATTTGCACGGTTTACTCTGGTTTTAGTTATTGTTTCAAAAGAACTGTTATTTGTAGTTGTTACTAGACAATAATGAAGACAAGATTAAATTGTAACAAGTGCTTGTACATGTAGGTACAGTATTTCAATCCTGGCTGCCTTGACATTTTCGAAAAGTCACTTAGGGCTTTATTCCACGCATCTCTTCACAAGTATTATTTTCTTGGTCTAGAGGTAAAGTGCTGCTCACCTAGGGATTGAAGCACCTACATGCTGTAAATTGCACTCAATATGGTGGCCTCGCATAGGATTTTTGCACATGATATGCTGGAGTAAAACTTTTACATACATATTTCAACAAAGGCCAATTGCACATCCATTCTGATAAACAATGAAACCTTTTGTGATTCAGATGGGAAGTTTGTGTATTTTGTAGAGTGATGTACGTTTAAGTTATTTGGCATTTTTTCTACTTAAGCCATTTAATTTTTCAAACACAGAAAATGTACTGGAAACATTTTCATTGTACTTTTTCATTTACGTCACATTGTAATGGGCTTTTCCCTTTCCATTCTAGTGTTGTCCGTCATCATTTTATACTGTTAATGAACAGAAGTTGAGTGGTTACTATATGGCATGCTGTGGCCTGACAGGGATTCCCCCTGTTCTAACAAGTGCACCATTGCTTGCAGCAACCAAACCATCCCTAGCTGTGAGATTTGAACAGTCCCGACACTCTGGATATAATGTAAATATAACATAATCAATGATATGGTTTCAAAAGGAGTAACCGTAAAATGTGCATGTGGTGATACTGAACAAATTCTGAAAGTAAGAACACCACTAAAAAAATGGCAACCCGAAATAAAGATTTATTTGGCTTGTGTGGGTCCCTGCTAATACTGGCTCAGGGGTGAACGGGCTGCCATGTTGTTAATAATGAATAATACTGACTTGAACAAACAATGGCAGGAACAGATAACTTATGAGCTGTCCAAAAATGACATGCCATTCGTTTTCAATGAAATATTAGAAAGACAGTAATTGTATTGTCTTGTCTGGTTTGCCATAAATAATTATTTCTGTCAAGATATTAATATCCTACTGAGAACATTTTGAGCTACCCAGAAGAATCACCCCTCCTCCCCCTCAAAAAACAGAAAGTTGTGATCCTCCAAAAGTAGTGATAAGAACAGGCTGTTAAGCAAAAAGGGTTAAGCAAAAAGGGTTGTTTGCAGATGGTTACTTTATACCAAGCAATTTTACCAAGTTTAACCTCATTTTGAAGCAACCAGTATTTACTAGTGACATTATTTTGTCAACTGAATTGGATTTATTATTAACTATTATTAGTAGAGTTCTACTAGTATACTAATGCAAATACTGCAATCTGATTGGCTGAACTACTTGTATACTGCTGGTCGTCCTCGAAATGCGATGTTTTTATAGTTTTTCCGAGATTTTGGAAGAAAATTTAGATGTAAATGGGTAATTAAATTCCTGAGAAAACTAAAAGAAGCACATTTATGGTTTCTTGACTTTAAAAACTTGAAAATATTGAAAAAGCGGGTACGCGTGAAAACAACTGCAAATTTGCCAAGGACAAGTTCGATACATGCAACTTTTGGGTTTAAGGGTAAGGCTCTTGATTTCTATGAGGCGATAGTTGAATCGGCCTTTGGCCTCATCAACTATCACCTCATAGAAATCTCGAGCTCGTAATCTAATTGTTAAATAGTATTATTAATATTAATTTTGTACTAGTCAGAGATATTAGTATCCTGATAGACAATTGTCCTCATAATAGAATAAGAATTTTTTAGGTTACATCTTAAATATATCGCTCACAAGGGACAAACTGAGCATGAGAACAGAGGAAAATGCTCAGTCTAAATGCAGTAATTACCTCAACTCAGTGGCAACTTTGTCCTAACAAAGCTCCTGTAGAATCAAGGTTTTCTCTTTATCCCAAATTTGCTGGTTAAATGTCCACTAAATTACAATTTTTAACTGCAAATGTGTGCCTAAAAGGATACATTTCGTTACTGTGTTATTTAATTTCCAAAATACAGTAACTGTGATTAACATGTAAATTAATTGGCATCTTTTGTTTTTTGCTATCACACAGGATATTATTGCAGTACTTTTGGAGGACAATGTCACATTTGAACTTCCTTTGGAGTATAGAAAAAATTTAGTCACAGAGCTGAGAACACATAGTCGAAGAATGAGTGAAGATGAAGAAAGTGCTGCCAACATTCCTTTAGACTGGCAAATAATGGTTTGCAATATAATTAGGGATGTTCTGGAAGGACGACCTGCAAATCCTGGATTTTGGCTGTCGCTGGAGAACTGTTCTCAAGCTCAACTAGAGATGATTTTCTCTGTAAGTAATTCTCTGACCTAAATAGCCAAGCAAATGTCATGGACACAGCTGTGTGCCATATGAGTTATCTCTTGAAGCATGGCTCTGAAAAAAATACTGATGGGAGGAAAATATGACATGATCAGTGATTGGCCGGGGATTGTTTTTGGACTGACCCATTCACTGCAACATTGATATTTAATTTATCCATGGATTCGTCTTCAGAAGTTAGAGATAGATCAGGAAAATTGGTTTGTGACAATTTTGATATCAACTGAATTGTGCAACGTGGATCAAGGTTAACGCACTCAGCGAGTGGATCATCAGGACTTACCGACACAAGTTCACTAACAATGAACAAGAAATTTCTTGAGTTCATTGTTAGTGAACAAATGCAGGTAAATCCCAATAGTTCACAAGCAATAAGTGCGTTAACATTTTTGTTATTCAAATTGAATACACTGGAAACAAAAATGTCAAACTTTGAGTCAGTCAAGCCATGGTGTAATGACAGTGGTGTGTTGAATTTACACCATGGCTATTACACCATGATAATGACGTCAAGGAGGTTGTTTCGTCACAACCCAGTGTCATGTGGTACAAATCAACCAATCAGAAAACCGGAATTTGTATAGTATGTGAAAGTTGAATAATAAAAAAGGTAGCCCATGAAATAGTTTAAATACAGCAGGAATAATATTATTAGTAAAACAGATCAAACAAATCCCAAATCATAAGTGAACTTTTTAAGTCTATCTTTTTCTGTTGAAATGTTACCACAGCAACAGTATGACTTGTCAAAAACATCCTCTTTTAGTTTAGTTAAAGAATACTTTGTGAACATTTTCAATTTTATCAATATGATTATTACAGACCACAGTGTAAACTGGTGAATATCGGTAATTGTGTCATCCAATAAAGTTAGTTATTATGAAATGATTATTGCTTTACTCATTTAGCTTCTTATTAGATAAAGAAAAACTTGTAAAGGAACAGCCTCTGTAAACACTAAGAGAGTTTTCTTAAGAGGTTTAGAGCCACTTTTAAGTTTTTAACATAAAAATACCCTCTCCCCTGAGAAAAGGCTCATTGTTCTCATCTGATCAATGCAGATAATTTAAGTTACCTGTAGTGAATGAAAATGGACTGTTGGTTTTTTTCTAGCTGTGTTGTCAGTCCATACCAATTGAAGAGGACTTTCCTCCCCCAGGCATAAAGGAGAGCAACAGATTCATAGTCATTAAATCATTTGTCCAGTGAGTACACAGTCATTTTTGTATGATCAGTAATGTATTCTCGACAGCATTCTTATAACAGAATAGTTACAAGTTTATAATATTGCCATCACTTGTAATGGAGCATTATCCTCATGTTTAGCTGGCTTGACTCTGTATTGAGTGGTCTGGGTTCCATCCTGCCTGAGGACATATTAAACGTTGTGTTCTTGAGCAAGGCACTTTACACTCACAGTACCCCTCTTGGCCCAGGAGTATAAATGGTAACAGCTATTTCAATGCAGGGTGGGAGGTGCGGTGGCCTCATGGTTAGTGCGCTTGACTCCGGAGCAAGTGTCGGGTTTGAGCCCTGGCCAGGGACATTGTGTTGCATGTTCTTGGGCAAGACACTTTACTTTCACAGTCCTTGCCTCTCTCCACCCAGGTGTATAAATGGGTACCAGCAAACTTAATGCTGGGGGTAACCCTGTGATAGACTAGCATCCCATCCAGGGGGGAGTAGAAATACTCCTAGTCGCTTCATGCTGTAGAAACCAGGATAAGCTCTGGCCTGATGGGCCACAATTGGCTTATATGCAGTGTTTACCTTTTAATTCAATGCAGGAGGTAACTTTGCAATGTACTAGTATCCCATCCACTGGGGAGTAGAAATACTCCTAGTCACTTCATGCTTCGTAAACTGGGATAAGCACCAGCCTAATGGGCCATTTGGCAGACTTACCGTTGCTACCTTCACTGTCATGTTATGTTTGTATTGGTAATCATATGGTTTCGAGTTCAATTGGAATT
>JAHPZR010050232.1:7500-10000 GCA_019787425.1 Platygyra sinensis | reverse complement strand
TCAAACTCCACATCACACATACTACTACGCGAATTAAGTTTCTAACAACATTTAACTCAACCGAGTTTGTCCAACTGAACTTAGATCTATCAACACGTTCCATCCGTCTGAAGCAGATAATAGAAATCTGTTGACTCATCTAAATTTGAATTACATGTTAGTTCAACATTTCACCCAAAAATTGCAATTTAGTTTCTCTCATGTATATAAAAGTGTTATGTCGGAATTGCTCTTCGAATCAAAGATGTAATGCCAAAAATATCAAAAATAATAATTAAAAGTAGTTATTGCTTTGTATATAAAAATAAAATATGCTGAATAGTGCACACCTACATAATACTTTGACTGTGTGAACTCCTGGCAAGGCAACCATACCTTTAGAATTCCTGGAGATCTAATGTATCCTATTGCATTAAACCCATCTTATGGGATGACCAGCATGTGCTCAAGAGATACCGAGGCTATATACACAAAAATGACCTACCTAACAAAAAAACACAAGTTATGCATTGTGCATATCCGCATATTGATGATTAGCACAAAACCCAATTTCTATACATTCAGTAAATAAAATAAATAAAAATTTTTGTTATATATCAGAAGTATTAAATTGAAAATAATCTACAAAACCCTGTAATTTCTACATGTATGTTATGGACTATCAAAACAGGTAAATTATTAATATTTATATGTTACTACATATTAATTAAATTTCTATTAGCACTAAAAACTTGAAGGACCCAGTAAAGAAAAATGTCTGCAAATTCCCTTGCCAAATTTATAGCCTTGTTGTTTAAAAATAACACTGTTTCACATAATAAACGACAGTGCTAGGAAAAGGGGGGGGGGGGGGTGCCTATACCACTTCTCTGAATTTCGGAATGCCCCATGTGCCCATATTTTTGTGTAATTATCTGAAAATAATGTAAAGAAGATCCCTTGTCTTTGTCAGATGTTTCTATGATTTTTTCTTATCAAAATTTACTCTCTTTTCTCTCTTGAAGAGGAAGAGGGGAGACAGTCATAGTTTTGAATAAAATAATAACATCATGATGCTCATTGATAGGCACATTGAACTTCAAACCAAATTTCTTTCGTCTTATTTTTGGTGTTACAATTACTGCCAAAACTTGCTTAACCCACATTCCCTTTATTACTCTCAGCTAAAGGTCAATTTATTGTCAATAATTCATCAGTCATCAAAGGTTATCTTTTGTTGAGATTTTATCTCATGCAAATTACGGCTATAATTTGCCAAAAAAGGAAAGAAATTTGACACAAATTTGCAAAGAAATTGCATGGCTAGGAAATTAAAAGTATTTTGCTTATAATCCCCTGATTCATTTTTTTCTCATAGGCTGTTTTTATACTAGAGGATGCATTATCCATCCAGAAGGATAATTCATGCTCGCCATTTTTATACTAAAGACTCATTATCTGTCTGGACAAACTTTTGTAGTTCTTCTGGTTATGCGTCTCTAATATAAAGATGGGCACAAGACGCCTTATACGTCTAGACAAACTATCCTCTTGAATGATGCACTACGAGAGATAGTTTGTCTAGACACATTATGTCTTGTGCCCATCTTTATCCTAGAGATGCATAACCAGACGAACTACAATTGTTTCCCCAAGTTCATCCTGAGGGATAATGCGTCTTCAGTATAAAGATGGCCATTCTTATCAACTGCCTGTTTGACAGTTTTGTCACGTCATACTATTGTGCAGTTACATAGAACAAGTTTTACTTGTTAAACCTTGTAACAGCAAGTTCTCGCAGAGTGAAGGCACAATCAACATCTATCCCACTCGTTCTCTGAGCCTCGGCCAAACGTTTCTCTATTGCTGTCTTGTCTTTTTGCAGTTTCCACTTTAGTTTTACTGCTGTGTCCATCAAGGGAATCAAATAAGAAGAAAAACTCGTCTCCTGGATTAATTCCAGTGCAACACTTGCATAACGCTCAGCCTCTTCAAATTTGCTTTGAGCCTCATGAACAACAACAATCGCTGACAGGGTTGCAATGACCTCTCTTACTTGATCACACAACTTCACCTGTAGATGCAGACTGTTTAGTAAGAGTTTCAAGCTGCGTTTCAGTTCACCACCTTTCAGATTTTCTGTGGCCTCCCGTAATTCTGGCAGAAAGAAAAATTCTCGAAATGCTGGATGAAGAAAAACTTCTTTATGGTGATAAATGTTTTGTAGAAAAGACTCAAAGGCAGACCGCCTGGCTTCAATCACTTCAGGATTTAAATTGCTTTTCTGACCAAAGACTTTTCCAGGGAAGGTTACGTTCTCCAGCACGCTTGGATGGTCTTTTCTGAGTGCTTTGTGTAAAGCTGCAAAGTCAGAGTATCGCCTTTCTATTATAGCTTTATCAAGATCAATACCATCTGTTCTCAGCACCATAAGAGAGTAATACTGAAAAGGAAATTTTTTGAAATTAAAAACATAATTTTTTAGAACACTGGTGCCTTACTTTGCATGACTTAACCAGGC
>JAHPZR010050232.1:0-2500 GCA_019787425.1 Platygyra sinensis | reverse complement strand
GTTATTATACATTGAACTCTCTAACTCTTTTCTGATTGGCCGAAAGCCTGCAGTGAAATTTTCAAAATCAGTGCCGTGACGTCATAACTGCAGATTATACAATAATCATGTCAAGGTCACGGTAATAATGTCATGTATGACTGCAGTGCATGATTTCCAAGGGTAATCATGTCAACTTCGCGCGACTCGTGTTGCGTGCCGTCAGTGAAGAGGCAGAAACGTGACTTCCAAGTTTTTGTGTTCAGTGTATAATAAAACAATTATTAGATTCGGTTTAAGTGATATCCAGAATAGTCAAGGTCTCGGTAAGGGTCATCAGTCTCAGCCTTTAGCTTCGGCTGATAACCCCTACCTCAACCTTGATTATTCAGTATATCACAAAAACCGCATCCAATAATTGCTTAATATAACGATCAACCTAATGTCCAATAATAATATTGTTAATTAATGTCGCCTGTCAGAAGGCTTCACTCTAAGGTATTGGTAATTGGGATGTACACCTTCTTTGACGAGAAAATGTAACTCTAAGCTATGGGATCGATTTTTTAAAAGGACTTTTTGATTCAATATCTCTAACTAGTAATTAACCATCACAAATCAATGACTTCTCAATTCTTAATTGGGGTCGACTACACCTAATTCATAAGTTATGATCGCTGTCGAGCACATTTTTTAGCAACACCACAAAAAAATAATTCTGCCAAATTCAAGAGACATTTTTCTGATCCCCACGTTTCCGGATCAGTTTAGTTTCTAAAGAAGGCTTTAAAAATGTAAGCTTATGGCAAGAACAGGAAAAAAATAACTTGCCAAAGCTTCCGCCTCGGTAGCTTGTAGTTTAATAAAGTCGTATGACATGTAGCTTGATATCATACATACACAAACACTGAATTCCTTGAAATTAAGCTTTCTACACAAGGATCACGTTTTTAGAAAAACTAACTCAGTGAATACACGTCTAACGCCAATATAAGCTCAGATCATAAGTAAGCTTGTAGTTTTGTAAGTCTTACCTCCAGTTCCCAGCACTGGCCAAACACTGGGTTCTCCTGAAATAACTAGCCGCCCATTAAAACATAAGTTCGACGAGAAGAAATCATCCTCTTCTAAATTGTAATCGTCCAAGTCACTGCTGAAATTCTCGAAATAGCCAGACGATTCCACTGAAGACTGCATATTACTACAACAGCTACAAGTTCCAGACGATCGCCAAACAGATCAGAAACGCTACGTGCAGCCACTAGAAACAGCAAAGCATCTTGGGAAGGCTTATTTTGGTGGGTTCCTGCGTGTTGCATCTGATTCCCAGATGGGTGTGGACAAAACCTGGGCCCGGGCCCATGGGTTACCCAATGGGCTACCCTATGGGCTACCTTATTTTGATGATTTTATAATTTCAAAATAATTTTATCAATACGATTTTTTTAATTATTTGTATTATATTCATATCGGTGTAAAATTTTCGGCAACTGACCTTTTTGTCGCTTTTGTCGCCACTCTACAAAACCTTGAAGGGAAGCATAGTTGGTAGCGTGTACGGGAATTTTGTCTTTTGATCGAAGTTTTGACAATCTGAATAAATGATAGGAAATCAATAGAAGAACTTAAAACATATTGAACATATTTATGGGGATACTCTTCAGGCAAAATTTTCTATACGTGTTTGTTCGAAGAACTACATGTATTTAATCGGGAGAAAGCCAGTTCAAAACCAGTTCTATTTTCGCGGCGACCGTTTTCAATGCTGCTATTTCCCTTTTTTACCCCTGAAAGTTCTGTTTTTCATCTGGATGTCCACTCAACTCACCACAGAAAAAAAACTGACTCACATTTTGCCAATTCGGCAAGTGCGATCGAACTGAGTGTGTGATTTCGTTCGTGGCAATTACTACAGCATTGACCGGTATTTCCAAGCGCGGAAGCTGCGTCTCTTATCTTGGCAAAGGTTTCTTCAAGTTCTTTACTTTATTTAGTGCTTTCTTCCTCAAGTTTAAACTTTAATTCTTGCCTCATTTCCTCGGCAAACTTTTCACGTGGGCTGAGTAACTGACGCCTGCTTGTCGGAAGAGAAACGTCACTCGTTTTCAGTATTCAATGTAACTTGCGCAATATAAATGTAAATTATTTATTATTGTTGTTGACGCTTCTAGCTGCTTTTTACGCTCTCAAGCGTTCTTTTAGTCAAGAAATAATGTTCAATTAAGACTAGTCTTGAGAGTAGTCTATTATGGAAAATGGAGATCTTCGACCAGAAACATGTACCACGCAGACAATGTTGGGGTGAACCCTTTCTTCTTTAATCCCCCTGCATATTGTAAAGATCACAGCCAATCGACAGAAATCTCTGTTAATTTCCTTTTCACAACTGTAAAAGACAAAATGCCCGAACGCGTGGCTGTTTCGAAAACGCGGAGTGCGGAGTCTTAAAAGAAAAAAAAAAAAAAAAAAAGAAATTAAAAAAAAAATAGAAATAAAACAACTTAAAAATGAATTAAACAAT
>JAHPZR010050231.1:12500-14122 GCA_019787425.1 Platygyra sinensis | reverse complement strand
CATGATTCACATTTACCGCGCGAAACGACATTTTAAATAAGTTTTTCAAGCGATGAAGCCATAAATTTGAAGCTATCGATGGACCTGATCTCATGCTTGATCCTGACCTCTTTTCCCTCCTTAGTTCTATGAGATCCCACTTCAATCTCTTTGCTGAAGCGGATGTGTTTTTCCTCATCATTCAGGATGCACTTTATTTGCCCCTCGCCCTTGCCGAGATTCCTGATGAACAAATGCGAGTCATGGTTGGCCAGACAAGCTGTGAAAATCACGGAGCGAACTTGGGCTTTTTGAATTGCAAATTTGCTACTCTTATTCTTTTTTCTGTTAGATCTGTGCCAACAAAAACAGTTTTTGGAAATATCTTTCTAAACCAAAGCTCAGGCATGCATCTGTACACATATTCTTCTGAGCTTAATTCTCTACTCGAAAGGAATGCTGTACCAGTTTTACTTAGTCCATCTTTAATACCTAGATTTGCTTCTTTTGCAGCATTCATAATAGCATGGGAGCATTCAAGTCTCAGCTTTAGTAAAATATGAACACACATACGTAATGCATTTACAATGGTTGAATACAGGATATAAATCTACATTGGCAGCAAATCCCTTTACGGGGGCAGCCTACCCTAAAATAGACCAAAAAGTTGGTTTAAATTTTGCGAAATAAGATCAATTGTGTGCTGTTGCACTCATGAAGAGAAAATAAATTTAGAAGGTTTTACTCAAAATGGTTTCTATGGCAACCAGCCACAGCCTTTTGAGGTAGTGTTTTATAGCATTGACGTCAACACTTCCTGATTTTTTTCTTTTACAAAACAAGATTTGACAGTCAAATGAGCATATCATGTAAGTTTCTGTTTTGTTTTGTCTAATGAACCAAGTTTTGGCAGTTAACTCTTGTTTCCAGTGCTTTTTACAGGCTTTTTTGGACACACATTGCAGAATTATTTTATACCACACCCATTGGACAAATCATCCCCTGTCACGTGACAGAATTTAAAATACCACGATTTTTTGGTCTTTGATTAGCCCAAGTTTCAGGAATTCTACTTAAATACCTTGCAAAGTAGAAATCTTGGCGTGAAGTTATTCGGTACAAAAATTGACATTTGCAGGAGCCCATCAGCAGGAGCCTGCAACCACCCCATATTCCTGTCACGGAGTTTTCACAGACCGATCTATTTTAAGTTTGAATTTATCTCGAATTCAGATCCCCATAGGGACCTCACTGACCAATTGCATTTATAAGCACGGACTAATACTGACGTGTCAACATGATGTCGACATGTTCACGTGAGGCCGCATTGTTTTATCCTCACCGAAGCGTGGTCATGTAGACTGGAACTGGCCTATTGCGCAAGAAAAATATCTTAAAATAGACTGGTCTGTAAAAATGCTATTGCATTGGGTTATTAAAGGAGTTGCAGGCTCCTAATAATTGGCTTCTGACATTTGATAAAGACGCACTTAAAGTTTCTTACAAGAAGGATTAAGCATTTAACAAGCCACAAATAGCGGGGAGGAGGTCCGGACTGGATCTCGGGGAGGGGTGCAATGGTTGTTCTATTTTGTAAAAAGTTGCCACAGTTACGAAATATTCCTTTTCATGAGGGAAATGAA
>JAHPZR010050231.1:0-5000 GCA_019787425.1 Platygyra sinensis | reverse complement strand
TCACGTGATACAACGTAGGCTCGCACTGCGTGCGGAAGAATGTATACTACACACCATTGTTCTGTATAGTTCTGCTTTTTTGTTCAACAGATTTGCTTTTTAGCAGTGTCCATTGTTCTGTATTGCTCTGCTTTTTTTTTTTGTTTCGGTATTGTTCTGTTGTTTGTTTAACAGATCTGTGTCTTGGCAGTGTCCGATGTTTCATATTTTAATTGTTTCATCTTTAACTTATGTTTATTTGTTATATCCCTCACTTGCTTCTTTTCTAGGAGTATTTTTTTTCGATGGTTTCATTGTTTCATAATCTTTTTTCTTTTTGATTTTTTTTATACTTTTTTTACTTTCAGTTCTGTCAACATTTACAGATGAACAAACTGTATTTTGCAATGCCCTGTGGACTTGTATTCCTTTTGAATAGTGCTAACTGCCTCAACAAGTGAAGCTCTACCATTAATGTTTTTATTATACTGAATTGTTTGTATGTGATTTTCATTACAAACCAGGAGGGAATTTTGCGCTTAGACTCGTTTTGAAAACAGAGGCACAAGAGAATTCGGAAATGGCCTATTCAGCCCAAAATGTAGCATTACGGTAATAAATCTGCCACGCGTTATACCGAGTGGCCCGCAAGGAGAATAACACGAGTCAACAAGCGCTGACAAACGGGGCAAAAAGTGATGAAGGAAAAATAACTTTACTTTGAGCGTTATACAGCGAGCAAAGTGACAAAGCGTGGTAGCAAAATATGGGTAAATCCTTTCCCTGCAAAACTGATACTGGCATTTAAAAACGAGGGAAAATTACAATATATTACGAGGTAACGACCACAAAAGCTAAGTAAACGTCACATGGAAGCTTTAAAAACTGCTTCAGCAGTTCAAACGTTCAGTTGGATGAGCTTCTGACATCTTTCTGACTCGTTTGTTTGCAGTTTCATTTTCGAAATTTCCAAAATCCAAATTCAGCGAAAAATTTGGTAACTACGACTTAATTGCCTCAGTCTGAATGTTTAAGTACCTGTCGACACAGTTGGCGAGCGTCTTCCAGTTTAGTTTTGGGGGGAACGTTTTTTGGGCCTTTTTCGACAGCAAAACACCAGCTAAATCTTAAATATGACTTTTTTGTTTATTGGCAAAACCTCTTTGCAGTTTATCGTACGGTAACATTACTTTACTTGAAAGTGACCATGATATCGTAGGATATCAGGAGAGTAGAGTTTCAAAAAAATAAAAATGTCGATGTTTGTGCTTGTTTCTGAGCTAGTACGTTCATATCTCTAGGCAATTTTATTTTTCTGCATTTGTCAATTGTCGCAGTACAGTATTTCTACTTTCACCTTTGCACTGCGTGGGTTTGCGCTTTAGTTGAAGATTAGAGTTTGGTGTTTTTATGCTGTTAATTCTTTAGTCTGGTACCTGAAAGACATCACAGTGCACCATAGTTAACTATGAGTACACCGTCAAGTTAAGATCATCAGGCTGATCTCCGAAGCCGATCGACTACAAAGCCAAGGTCGCACTTATGAAGATATTCGTATTCGCAATGCAGGTAACGCGTCCCAGAAAAGATCCTAAGGACTACTGCAACAAAAAGCAGAATTCTGAAAGACATATCAGTTGCAATCAAAGACATCAACAGAAGCAAACTGATTCTATTGAAATGTGTTTTGGTACAGATGTATAAGCAACTGACACGTACGAGCACTGTTTTTTTGAATTAATATTGTTAATTAATGCCTGTTTAGAAAACGTGTGAAGACAAATGTTCCGTTAGCTCGTGCCATTTCTAAGGTTATCATGCCATGATGACATGCTAAACACCAATGTACATTCTTTGCTATTTAGGTGAATTGGAGGCCCATGCTGGTGAATGCGGGCTTGGTGCTACGAACTGATTGATGTGCATTGTTCGAAGTAGCTTTGCATGCTTTTTAAGGCCAAAAATAACACAAAGACTAATGGAAAGCCCGATGACTGGAGTTGTTCACAAAACCCATTGCCTTAATCTCCTCATCGCAAATTTAATTAGAGAAGGTTGCTTTGTCGGTATTTCGTTTCTTTAAAATCCTCCTTCACCTCCGTTCGTAGAGTCAAGGGCAGTCGCCTCGTATTTATCTCAATAACCTTATTATTAATATAGCCTTTTACATGGATTGC
Source organism: Platygyra sinensis (assembly GCA_019787425.1). Lineage (NCBI taxonomy): Eukaryota > Metazoa > Cnidaria > Anthozoa > Scleractinia > Merulinidae > Platygyra > Platygyra sinensis. The sequence continues at coordinate 2,844 of JAHPZR010050231.1, read as the reverse complement.
TGTTTCCACACAGTTGGTTTACAAAATGTTTACCGTTTGTGTTATCGCAAATTCATTGATAATGTAATTGCTTTGACTGTCCCTCATGCATGCATATTTGACATCATTAATGAAGATGCGAAAGGAGATATAACAGTTAGCATGAATGGCAAAGTTACTCCAAGGATTGCAACAGCAGTTGTATTTTGAAGGTTCTGACGCATTTTGTTTTACGCGTGTAAAAATCATGCTCGTGTTTTCTACATTTCCCCCGTGTTCTCAAATGCCCGTGGTGTTCTACCGTAGTGTAATACACGGCTTAGGCTTCTTTAATTGTTAGCTTAATTAAGGTGAAGCTGTTCACCGCATAAATGATCACAGTTTGAAAGAGGCAAATGTCAGCATATATCAAGGTTTTATTTTTTTCGCTTACAATTGCATTAATGAATATTGTTTGCTACCCAGGTTATTATATTGTCGCAATATGCTAGTTTCATAGCCGAGTTTTAGCTTACATGTACCCACGATATTCCTCACATGAATAATTAACGATTAATTATTCCTCACATGAATAGTTAACGGGAGGTAAATAAGCCGAGTTTTAGCTTACATAAAGGTAAAGTCTGCATACGAGCCAAGTGGTCCATCAGGCCGGAGCTTATCCCGGTTTCCTTAGCATGAAGCGACAGAGAGTATTTCTACTCCCCCCTGGATGGGATGCTAGTCCATCGCAGGGTTACCCCCCAGCATTAAATTCGCCGGTACCCATTTATACACCTGGGTGGAGAGGGGCACTGTGAGAGTAAAGTGTCTTGCCCAAGAACACAACACAATGTCTCCGGCCAGGGCTCGAACCCGGACCACTCGATCCGGAGACGAGCGCACTAACCATGAGGCCACCGCGCCTCCCACTTTAGCTTACATGTACCCACGATATTCCTCACATGAATAATCAACGAGAGGTAAATAAGGATAATAACGACGACTTTCAAGTCGATATGATCGCTTTAACAACCGAGCGTCACATCAGGGCTTTCATGGTACATTTCAAGCACATGGGACTCATACTTTTTGAGGAGGTTAATATAATCTGTTTAAATCTGGGCAGTGCGAGGTGTTTCCGGATTTTTGTAGCATTGTATGTATTTCTTGACAGTTGGACACAGTGTAACTCCGTTTTCGAAATCTTGTTGCGCTTGTATTGCACATTTGACATGGATGCTGGCTGCACAGGGTGCAAAGTCGTCCTTCCCTAAATTTCAAAAAGAGATAAATTAGTAAGAATAAAAATGCGTTGAGAAGATTTTCTAACTTACGGTGCCACTTAACAGCGCGTTCCTAAAATGTCGGAAATACCCTGAAAATGGAGCAAAATATCAAAGAATGCAATAGCACCCGAACGTAACGTCATTCTGTTATCGATCTGCAACATTATATAGCGAGGACAGGAGCGACTTTTGAATGCTCTTGTATACGTACCAACACCCGATAAATGTTCGATGTGTTGTCGATATTTCTCGTCAGCTGATAAAATATAAAAGATTTAGGCGTAAATTAATAGAGAAGCGATATATGTGCATTGTCTGTTTGTACATACATGATGTTATATTCAAACACAGAAAATTTTCCATTTCCTTAAATCGAACGAGGAGTTAGAATTGAAGTCTTAGAACTTTGTTTGACATTTTTCAAACTTTCTCTTACTCGTCATTGTATTCATAATGACACTGTATACCAATTAGTAATTTACAAAGTTTTGCTAAAGGAAACTTTGTTAGTTAGAGCTCTGTTTTACTGCTAAACATGAAATGACTGAGCAAAATAGTTTATTGGGGAATTTTATTCAATTATTTCCACACTAAGTATATAAAAAAAGTACAGTCTGTCTCCGCCCACAAATAGCAAAGGCTTATCGCGGTGGGCGGAGCAACACGCAGTCCGTGTTGCAGTCCAAAATTATATGAATTTTCCGCTGGTATTCCAGTAATTAGTAATGCTCAAATACTTTCGCTTCTACTGTTGCATGCGTTCGCTTGTTCTTATTATGCATGAATTGTGATTGGCTAGTCTCTGGTATTTATATCTTCTGTCACCATTGAATATTCACTCACGCTAGCGATCCACGCAGTTTCTACTTCAGTGTGTTAAAAATCTAGTTTCCTGATGCCTACGGAGAACAATTCTTCAACATCCTCAGTGCAGTTGGGAGAAGCAGGTGCTAGCAGCCAAGTTGGTGGCCCAGTTGTGGATCAGGTTTTCTCTTTGTTAAAGATTACCTGCAGAACCAACTAGAGACGAAGACGAAAGAAATTGAACAGAAGTCAAAGATCGACAAAGAGGTTGTTCGATTAAAGTATAGAGGCAACCAAAAGCAGTTTGAGCTCAATGCGGTAATCGATTCCATTTTGGAGAGCATTGAATCTGAGACACAACAAAGTCAACCCAGCAACGACCGCATTCGAAGTCTAGCACAGGACGCAAGAGAACTTCTGCGAAAGAGGCAAAAGTTGATAAAGATTGTCGATAAAAGTAGAGATGGGTGGCAGGTCGTCGCCGAGTACGAGTCCGATGAGCTGGCGTCTGGATCGGATGACGACAAGCGCCTCAAAAAAGCTCGGGAGACTGCTAGTCGTAAACGACGGCAGAAAGACCAGGCAAACAATGAGCGCGGGAAAAAGGCAAGGTTTAGTGGAGCTGGTGATTATCAGCTTTTTCGCGGTAAGACCTTCAATGACTTCGTTTTACTTTGTGAATTCTCATAATTTGGATCCGCTTGCGCATCCTACCATATTTTTTGTATGTCTCATTATTACAGGAATTGAAGGGTAAAATAATTTACTTTCGGTTGAGGGAAGCGAATTAGAA
>JAHPZR010050230.1:7500-12033 GCA_019787425.1 Platygyra sinensis | reverse complement strand
CGATACTTCTGACGGTTTCCAGGTTCAGAATACGTGTGACAGTTTGACACCTCACATTCTGAGATCTAAAATGATTCACATAAGATCCCTCTGCTCCCTCTTGACATTCAGATCAAACTTGCTTTAACTGAAGAAATGTTTGTTATCGAATTTCTACCATATAGTAGCATGAGGAAAATGAGCAAAAAAAAAGTATTAAACTCCTTTGCCAATACATATCGACCTACTGACTTCTACATTCCTACTCCCCAATAATGATTGATTCAATATTAACAACACACTCCATATGTTTACTCCAATTTAGTAATTTACAATTATTTGTTATAATTGTTCTGAAAAGTTCCCTGAAAATTAAAAAATGTCAGGGAGCTGATTTAGTATTGCAATCGGTGTGATCAGTAACATCACGTTTACCTTAAAAGTATTGACGCAAGTCTTTTTCTTTTTCTTTGGATGCCTGTCCAGCCTGTCTTCGCTCAGCTTCCCTCTCTGTAATTGGGAGATAAAAGAATGTAAATCAAATTTGAATTTTTACCAAGAAATTAATAAAAATAAATCTTTATAATACATACCTTGAGTGTTAATGACTGCACTCCTGTCCATTTTGCTGATCCACGCCTTGCCCAAGACTGCAAAGCAATGTCAACACAAATTTCACAAATTTATAACTAGAAAGTTAAAAAACCGAAATCAATCATATTCTCCTGAAAGTAAATTGCAAGTTTTCGCAGCAAAGACCCATTGTGGAGATGTTAAAGGTCATTCACCGTAAAAGTTTCACACAGTTAAGTGCAAAGTTTCGCAGCAAAGACCCATTGTGGAGATGTTAAAGGTCATTCACCGTAAAAGTTTCACACAGTTAAGTGCAAAGTTTCGCACCAAAGACCCATTGTGGAGATGTTAAAGGTCATTCACCGTAAAAGTTTCACACAGTTAAGTGCAAAGTTTCGCACCAAAGACCCATTGTGGAGATGTTAAAGGTCATTCACCGTAAAAGTTTCACACAGTTAAGTGCAAAGTTTCGCAGCAAAGACCCATTGTGGAGATGTTAAAGGTCATTCACCGTAAAAGTTTCACACAGCTAAGTGCAAAGTTTCGCACCAAAGACCCATTGTGGAGATGTTAAAGGTCATTCACCGTAAAAGTTTCACACAGTTAAGTGCAAAGTTTCGCAGCAAAGACCCATTGTGGAGATGTTAAAGGTCATTCACCGTAAAAGTTTCACACAGTTAAGTGCAAAGTTTCGCACCAAAGACCCATTGTGGAGATGTTAAAGGTCATTCACCGTAAAAGTTTCACACAGTTAAGTGCAAAGTTTCGCAGCAAAGACCCATTGTGGAGATGTTAAAGGTCATTCACCGTAAAAGTTTCACACAGCTAAGTGCAAAGTTTCGCACCAAAGACCCATTGTGGAGATGTTAAAGGTCATTCACCGTAAAAGTTTCACACAGTTAAGTGCAAAGTTTCGCACCAAAGACCCATTGTGGAGATGTTAAAGGTCATTCACCGTAAAAGTTTCACACAGTTAAGTGCAAAGTTTCGCAGCAAAGACCCATTGTGGAGATGTTAAAAGTCATTCACCGTAAAAGTTTCACACAGCTAAGTGCAAAGTTTCGCACCAAAGACCCATTGTGGAGATGTTAAAGGTCATTCACCGTAAAAGTTTCACACAGTTAAGTGCAAAGTTTCGCAGCAAAGACCCATTGTGGAGATGTTAAAGGTCATTCACCGTAAAAGTTTCACACAGTTAAGTGCAGAGTTTCGCAGCAATGACCCATTGTGGAGATGTTAAAGGTCATTCACCGTAAAAGTTTCACACAGTTAAGTGCAAAGTTTCGCAGCAAAGACCCATTGTGGAGATGTTAAAGGTCATTCACCGTAAAAGTTTCACACAGTTAAGTGCAAAGTTTCGCAGCAAAGACCCATTGTGGACTGAGATGTTAAAGGCCGTTCACCGTAAAAGTTTCACACAGTTAAGTGCAAAGTTTCGCAGCAAAGACCCATTGTGGAGATGTTAAAAGTCATTCACCGTAAAAGTTTCACACAGTTAAGTGCAAAGTTTCTCAGCAAAGACCCATAGACCCTATGCAAAAATGCCTGCCATGAAATTATTCTTTTGTTCGTATTCAAAATAGCCTCACTAACCTCGTTCGGGATAACAAATTCTTTACAATTATTGACTCGGAAACGAGTACCAGTCCATGAATCGGGTAACGTTTGCAGTATCCTCCGCTGTAATTCTAATAGTTCACGCTATTAATTTTTCACCTGAAAAAATAGGTCTATAGACAATGTAACGTACTGCACAATCCCTCTTATAAGTCCCCCCCCCCGGCCCGTCAACACACACAGTGACACACACACACGTATATACATCCAACCACTCATACAGCCACGAACACATAATGATACACAAAATTGGTGATACTGTTGGAGCCCCTCATTGTAAGATCTAGACCAAGAACTATGTTCACAAAAAAAACTAATCAATCTTAGATTTTAACTGATGTTAGTTGCTGAAAATTACTTTCCCTCGGGCAAGTCAAATGGGAGTAACTGCTGAATACCCCTCCATCTGAAATTATACCCCTGAAAAAGCTGGCTACATGGATACGCAGTTGTCTCCCGCTAACGCTTTAAGAACGAGAAATACATGTTTGTCATACTTGTCTGGTGTTGGCTACGCGGCTACGCGGCTACGCGGCTACGCAGTAGTCAAGACCTTCCCTTCCCCTTGGTATATGTTAGTAGGGAAAAAAGTGGCTACGCGGCTACGTGGCTACGCAGTTGTGAAGACCACCCCTCCCCTTAAAAATAAGTTAGTAAGGAAAGAAGTGGCTACGCGGCTACGTGGCTACGCAGTGACTGCGTAGCCGCGTAGCCGCACTTTTCGTGATCTCTTTTGGAGTGGAGGGGTATTCAGCAGTTAAGCCGTCAAATGAAGCAAGGATTCAAAAATAATTGTGAAATAATTTATTTCGGCGTATTTCGACATCAAACTATAACTCAGAAGCATGTTTCACGCTTTGCCTTAGCAACGCGAACTGAACCGCGTTACAATCACTTTCTGTGCCATCATCCATTTCCGGTAACAATAAAGGCATGTACTAGAACTCGTTCTCTTACAGAAACGAAATGTGCGAAAAAAAAAGGCACGTAACAAATGAAAACGCTCAAGAAAAATTAATTACACATTTTTGTCCTGGTGCCATCGACACCGAATAAACTAAATCTGGAATAACATCATTGGCTTCTGCTCTTTTCTGACATTTGACATGGTATGCCTTTGTATTCCCTTCTGAATCCTAAAATACAGTAATTAGCATGGAACTACTTGAAGATGCGTATTAAACATAATTTTCACCTACGCATAAATATGTGCAAACACACACGAAAAGACTCCTGTCTGGTCATTTTTAGTCAAATTGTTTCTTACATTGGCACCATGCCTTCGTGGGATCAGTCAAAGTTGCGTGCTGGTCAACACCACTATTTAATAACTGTATATCCGGCAAAATTTTTCGGCGATACAACAAAGCAATAAGTAATCAGCCTTTAGTTCTATAAAGAACACGATCGGACTTCAGTAAAGAAACCGATGGAAACAATACTTAAGCTGGCAAAAAGCAAGCATTTCAACATCTCATTTTGTCCAACACGCGACAGATGTGTTTTCTGAGTAGTTCAAGCTCGACGCCACCAAGATCAGATTCAGCGGCTTTTACTAGACATTAAAATTAGAGAATTGAAAATACACTTGGAAGTAAGATCCCTGTAGATGAATAGACTGACAACTTCGAAAAACTCTTCCAAGTTCGGAAACGTGGCAGACCTTTTCTGGTCTTGCTTTTCACTGAGGCTGAACTTTTCCGTGGGTTTGAAATACAATACAGTGGCGAATACATCTGAAAAACAGCGCCATCCGGCTTTTCCGACGCATAGTGCTTAACATTGACAATGTTAAATATACAGGCTCATTCAGCTAGTTCAACTCCAAAGTAGTTCTTACCTGAACCTTTGAATTAATCAGCGGAGTCCTCAGAGTTCTCTGGCAGCCAAGAACCCCTCAATTGGTCGGCAAATCCTGACCGCGCTTTTCAGAAACCGACCGTTGGACACAATGTTTTGGTTATTAAATATTACGAGGTTACCGGAGTCTGACCGGGCTTCAGATAATACAGAGCAAAATATATGTTAATAGACTGCATGTACCAAAAAACGTAATTACCAGATGACCAGTTGTATCTAGGTAGAATGTGAGAGCCATGATGATTTTCAGTGACCGGATCAACGGTTTACATACAACTGAACGTGGGGAAAAGGGAGTATCAAGTGATCGGGAAACTGATCCAATTTCACTCCATAAATGACAGCAGAACAGACCACTATTGTTTGCTGGTAAATAAATTTTAATATTAAACAAACTAACATTATATTGTAACCATTTTTCAAACAAAAGGTCAAGAAGTCAGAGTGTCGAGTTGCACACTTCTGCCATTTCATAGTGATCGCATCTGAAATGCAAGCTATTTT
>JAHPZR010050230.1:0-2500 GCA_019787425.1 Platygyra sinensis | reverse complement strand
GCGCTATTTTTGGTTACTAGAAAGTTCTACTGTATCGCAAGCGCTCACGAGAGCGCCGCGACAGCCCGCATGTGTTATTACATCCATTTTGAAATCGCCCAAATACAGGACTTGGTCGATTCAAATATTTTATTGATGCAGTACTGAGCTGGTTTTTTAAATAAAAAGCAGAACTGGAAACGCTTTTACATCAAAATATGCAATAGAGCAGCGCACGACCCTAAATTAAGTTGTACGCGCGCGCTATTTTTGGTTACTGGAAAGTTCTACAGTGTAGCGCAAGCGCTCACGAAAGCGCCGCGACAGCCTGCAAGTTTGAAGTGTAACTTCCTCATTGGCTGGAAAAATGATGTGATTTAGAGCAAAAAATGGTGCAATTTGGGAATAAATTGCACCAATTTGAGCCAATCAGATTACAGGGACCACCAGTGATTTCAAAATGGATTTAATAAATCAAAGAAAAGGACTAAAAACTTTGCAATGAACTGCGACGTTGTCGGCACTACGTCAAAACAGTGAATGTGGCGTCGTCAACGTGCGGACGACGGCGGATTGCAATCAGTTATTCAGTTTCTGCGCATGACCGAGGCAGAAAATTTGCTTCCGATATGCCGTCGTCGTGGCTCCCGTCGTGGTGCTTAAGGTCTCTAACATTTCAAGCGACGACGGGGAAGATCTCTTTGCGGACGAGCTGCTTGTATATTAGGAATGGAAAGCTAGATACGAAGTGGAGGAGGAGGAAAACGAAAAGCAGGAAAGAAAACTCAAGGACTGCTTTGGATGGTAAATTCATTACCTAATTATAAGCACAAGGTTCCACGAGTGTCTAAAGCCCGTCTACAGTTGTCGTTAGCGAGAATGTATTTTGGCAAGGTATGGTTGCTCTGTGAAATCCAGTTTGTAATTTACTTTCTGGAATGCTTCATGTTTATAAGAGCGAAGTACGTGTTGCAGTTTTCGAGACGTGATGACCTCCAAAACACTGGCATCGATCCGATCCAGCCATTGAAAATCGTAGAATTGTTTGGACCTTTATTTTTGAAGCTGCGGGAAGGAAAGCGGAAGGTAGCATTTCATACAATTACCGATTTCACATTGTTACATGTTTGAAGTCTTTACTACAAATAAGCTATGTAGTTTTTTTCTCAATGCTTGCAGCGAAATTCGTCGGATAAGCGAACAGGATGTGCTCCCTAAGCGGTCTGCAGATAATATTACGCGGTCATATTTTCGACACTATTTAATACACAGAATTTTTGTCAAACTGCTGTCTTCCAAACCTTCGAAAAACTCTGCGAGTCTAACAATTTTGTTCAGATATCATGTAATGTTTAAGGTCATTCCACTGAGATAGAACCTAAACTGAGATTTTTCTCAAACTTTGCCAATTGATTGTTTATATTATAGGAACTTAAATTTGGAAATAAAAATGAGGGGTCCCCATGTTCGTTTAGGAGCAACAGCACCTCGTTTATACCATATAAATCCTTATAAAAGCACCACGATTGCTTGCTAAATTCACGTTTCCGACGATTGTTTTTTTCTCAAAACTGAGAATTGGCCCATATTTATTTTACATAGAGAAATTTACTACTCAATTCAAAACGACAGAAAAAAATGATAGGTCACCGTAGTCGTTTTCGAGAAAATGACGATTTACCTCTTCGGCGAGGTCCAGTCGTAAAGAAAAAGCCGCCATTTTCTAATGCGCGCGCGCTAATCACGCGTAAAACTATGCGCAGTAAGGATGCGCAATGCAATACTGGGGAATGACCTTAAGTGTTAGTCTTCGACTTTTATCTGAATCGAAAGTGAAATAAGTGTTGGTTGGCGGCGTATGGTCGCGACTTGTTTACATATCAGTAAGCTTATATATCGGTCGTAATGCTTCAGTCGTAATTTATCGCGCGACTTTGCCGGATAAGTTATAAAATACTGTGGGATTGGAAGATATAGGTTGTCGTTAGTATCTCTACAAATTGCTGGTTGGCTTTCAGCAGAAAATTTTGAAAATAGCGTTTGAAAGTCTGCGGAACAAATTCCACTTAGAGTTCTTCAATGGTTCTCACAGAGATAGTTCGCTTGTTCGATAATTCGACAAAATCAACCATCGTTTACATTTTTATTGTACTATTGACCGATCATCGCTATTAAATTGTGTAGTATATCTTTCTTTGAATCTGGGATATCGCTGCAACAGCCGATAGCACCTCTGGAAGGCGTTCCGCGCACTCTTCGAATATGTTTTGCATCATCCTCAAGGAAATGAGAGGACGGGAGATATTCGATCTTCCTGGGTAGACGTCACACCGGCTGCTGGACCCATTCTCCTCAGACTCGGTCGTGCAACAACATGGCGGTGTTTTGGAGCTATTTTCGAGATTTCGTCGGGGCACAGAAAATCGAGGATTTATCCGAATCAAAAAATTTTTTCGCACAATTATTTCAAATAACAAGTAGATTCGTTTTAGCGAGAAAAAAAATTGGGTTAGGTGCACTT
>JAHPZR010050224.1:7500-16167 GCA_019787425.1 Platygyra sinensis | reverse complement strand
GCGCAATTTTGTGTAAAGTGAAGGTTTTAAAACTTTTATCACGGTAAATCAGTTTTTCCACATTAGATCAGTTGTGCACTTTCTCTGTGAACGTTTAACTTTCTGTCTAATTTTACATCACATTTTTCTAGTCTTATTAATGTCATTAATTGTCTATAAACACAATTAACTGACCAAGAGTCAATCATAATCACGTTTAGCATTCGACGTTCGTAGTTTGGCAGTAGTGTGCGCTCACATCCAAGAAATAGATTACTCCTTCACGTTTCTATCATGCAACTCGAATCCAATCACAGAAAATTGTTGCAGAGATGAAATAATGCCATCAGGGTCACTTGGTGGCAATAAGAATGAATTCAGCGTAATAGATAGTTCTCATGCCAAAGATGCTGGTTACACTGTTTTTGATGCGTACGAGAAACTGATCCAGATTAACCCTAAACGTTCAGTTTAAAATACAAAAACACAAACCTGCATCCACAGATACTGAAAAGACAGCAGCAATAGCTTGTAAGTTCACAGGACCTCACAGCGGGACAGGAATAATCAAGTGCTTAAAGACTAAAGTTGCAGGGAACGTCTGTGCCGAAGAACGGTTTGTTTAACCTCAGAGCAAGCCTAAAATAATCAGAAAGCAATTGTTAAAAAATAAATTGACATTTAGACAGTATTTCGGTTTTGGGGGGCGTGGCTCTTGTACGGCAAACATCACAGAACAAGCAAGCAGTGCTATTTTTAAATTACACATATCTTCTCAGAAATAGTTTCGCAACTCTGTATTCAGGCAATGGTTTAATTACACATGCCAAACAAAGTTAGTACCCATTAGATATTGAAGTTTAATATCAGATATTTAAGTTTAATATCTTTTTGTTTTTTAAGAGCAGTATGTTTTTGGACTAAAATATTAAGCTCAACTTCGCTTTGGCTTATAGCCAAGAACTCTATTGAGGGTCCGTATGGGTATTTCTGTCGACGGTAAAATCGCGACGATCTTATATTAGAGAGGTTTTTTTTAATAAAGTATCCACCAGTGTTCCGTCAGAGACAAAATTTTGGAATATATAGAAATTATCATTCGTCTGACCCACATTCAAAGACCAGAACAATTCAAACAAAGAATTAAGATGAAGGCGCACCTTAATATATATATATATCCAAAATGTAGGGGTCTCACTATCAAATGTCCCACAATGTAGTTTGATGATGATGACGATGATGACAATGTCGGTTTTGGATGCAAAAAGTAAAGATATGCTTTTCAAATACAGCAGTAACAACGCTATCGACGCAAAATGATAAAAGTGTCAATTTCTTGCATGTAATTCTTGGTTTTCATGTGACGTCAGCAGTTTCCAAATATAAAAATTACCAACTGTTCGGAAGTTTTAGTTTCATCAGGAGCCCATGGTTTCATCAGATATAAGAGCCCCCAAGAACTTGACGTTTTACGACGGTTAAGCTCGACAGGATTCTCCGTTTTGTTATGGAGGACGTTTGAATTTCCAAGTTTATGGGTTGCCTGACATTAAAATGGCAGCTCGACAGGGCTCTCGAGTAGGTCAAAAGAGGAGTTATCGCTCAAGTTTTTGCTACCTGAATAGTTCCTGTACTGAACGAATTGCTACTTTCAATGTGACGGAACTCTGGACTAATAAGTTTTATGAAAATGATAAAAGTGTCAATTTCTTGCATGTAATTCTTGGTTTTCATGTGACGTCACTAGTTTCCAAAATTAAAAATTACCAAGTGTTCGGAAGTTTTAGTTTCATCAGACGTAAGAGCTCCCAAGAACTTGACGTTTTACGACGGTTAAGCTCGACAGGATTCTTCCTTTTGTTATGGAGGACGTTTGAATTTCCAAGTTTATGGGTTGCCTGACATTAAAATGGCAGCTCGACAGGGCTCTACCTGGATAGTTCCTACACTGAAAGAATTGCTACTTTCAATGTGACGGAACTCTGGACTAATAAGTTTTCGTCTCAATAGCAAAACTCGCTGACAGATGTTTCTGTTATCGTTCGGCCGTCATGTTGCGTGGTACCCCTCAGAGGGGCACCAACATGGCGTCTCCACACAAAGCTCTATAAATTTGGGTGAAACACTTTTCCGAATAACGCGCGAATAAAATCCCGCACAGACCTAAATCTTGGCGAAGTTGTTTGCATATCAAATAATCTATCTTATAATCCATCAAATCTTTTCGCTCGCGCGCGATTGGTCTGAACACGTCACGTGACCGAATATCCCCCAGCTTAAACTGGAGGATATCCGAGATTAGTAGAATTCTACTAGTATACTAATGCAAATGCTGTAATCTGATTGGCTGAGCGATTACACACTATCAGTCATTAGTGTGCAGTGGCTGGAGCTCGTTTACAAAATGGCGACTTTTTTTCGTTTTGCTTAAGTTTTAGCGGAAACTTTTGATGGAAATGGATAATTGAAATTGCTGAAAAGACTAATCGAAGGACATTTACGGTTTATTGACATAAAAAAAAGTTGAAATTACAGAAAAAAGTGATACGCGCGCGTACACAACTTCAATTTCGAATGACAATTCAATCCGAGCGATCTTTCCAAGGCGCAAAGTTTAATAACACGTCGAGAAATAACTGGAAACCGTTATTTGAACTTACCTTTGGTAAGAATTCCACTAAAACAATTAGATTATTCGCTCTCGATTTCTATGAGGTGATAGTTGATTCGGCCTTCGGCCTCATCAACTATCACCTCATAGAAATCTCGAGCTCATAATCTAATTGTTAATTAGTATATACACACTCAGTGATCTTGGTGTTTTAAGCAATCTGATTGGTTCCCTATCTCTGGCTAATGAGCATTAGTATCACCCAACTAGTGGTCTAATGCAAATCCTGCATTTTGATTGGCTACGCTACTAGTGGTCTAATGGTAATAGTCATCGAGTAGCGAAATTCGCCGGTCTTTCTTTCGTTTTTTCCCCCAAATAAATATTTCTTCAACTTGCATTCGCTAACTTTATTACTGCTTTTCTGTCCGACTAGTTGGGTGATACTAAAACAATTAGACCCTTCGCCCTCAAGGGCCACGGGTCAATAGCCCAGTCGGCTTCACCTCATGGGCTATTGACCCGTAGCCCTTTCGGGCTACGGGTCTAATTGTTAATTATTCACCCCCTACCGAGTGAATAAAGCGTAAGCCAAACAAAAATAGAGTATACTTTTGAATAAAGCATACTTTTGATCGGTTTTCGCATGATATCATGAATTATCAAAACCTCGTGTCTGTGTTATCTGCCTCAGCCTTCGGCTTCGGCAGATAACACACACCTCGGTTTTGATAACTCATGATATCATGCTCAACCTCATCCAATAATTGTTTAATATACCCCAATTTTAAAAACTGCGCGCGTTGCGTAAAAGATTTGAAGGATAATAAACACGATAGTCTCCGTTTGGGGCGAAAATATGCTCGGATATTTGTCCTTGGGCATTATCTGTTCCTCGAAGCTAAGTTTTCCTCGAGCTACGCTCTTGGAAACTGTTCGCTTCTCCGGATAATGGCCGCGGACAAATATCCTAGCATATTTTCGCGCTAAATGGAGACTATTGTTTATATATCCCAGCTCCTTGAGTTAATTTATTGAATGGTTATCAAAGTTAAAGATGCACGTTTTCAGACTTTTTTTATAAAATTGCTTGGCGTTCAATGCGCTTGGCAAGATATCAACATGCCAAATAAGCCGTCAAGCACGAAACGGTTTAGAACTGATACAGGTATTAGTTTCAACTCCCTTCCAAAGAAGGTCTGTGTAGCAGGCTACACAGGTCACACAGGATTTGAAATCATGGAGCTTCGTTGTCATCAATTATGACTCCTCTACCATTTGTTCTAAGAAGGTGTGGTAAATAAAATTTTAATAAGGTCAACAATTCAGCATCACCTGTTTATCAAAAATTAGAAAATACTCTCAGGGTGATGGGCTCCTGTCTCAGTAGTATAGTTATCATCTTTGTTTCGCCTTTCTTTCGTTATCCATTTTTGTCTATTTATCCACCTCAATTTCTTACAAGCTGTTTATTTAAACTTAATCTGTTTTCGTATTTACTTATTTTTTTCTTGTTTAACAATAGTTTTTAGTGTGTGTCTTCTTTTTTTCTTTTATTGATTATCCTGGCCCGCCTCGAATAGCACTGCTACCTGCAGAGCCAGGGGATTGAGGACAATCGAAAAATCATGTGAAAAATAATAAAATGTTGTCGTTTGTTTCAAGACAAAAATCGCTGATTTTCCAGAATTCCAGTTTTGATACCCTGTGTACTGATGACAAGAATAAATATCGAAACTCTTTCTTTTTAATCCATTGTCAATCACAAAACTATTTACAGCTTGATCAACAGAGTCACGAGGAGCTCTTTACGCTAAGTACGTAGTATATATCATTAGCTCGTAGAACATTGAGTACGCGCAGGCTGTTTATCGTGCAAGAAAAGATGCCCTGTTTAAGCGAGTAAAAATCCCGAAAAACATACCCTCAGTCGCTTATACTCAGTTGAAGAATCAACAGCATTCAGTTATACTCACCACATGCAATTAAAATCAACCCGCAATTCACCCGCAATTACAATCAACAAAATTCTCATGAGTTTTCGCAATTGTGGAAGTCACGGCAGTAGTTGACAAAACGAACTGAATTTCATGTGCAATCAAGAAAAATAACCCTAGATCACAACCTTACAACAGCTTTCTTTGTTTGGTATGTGTAATTAAACCATTGCCTGAATACAGAGTTGCGAAACTATTTCTGAGAAGATATGTGTAATTTAAAAATAGCACTGCTTGCTTGTTCTGTGATGTTTGCCGTACAAGAGCCACGCCCCCCAAAACCGAAATACTGTCTAAATGTCAATTTATTTTTTAACAATTGCTTTCTGATTATTTTAGGCTTGCTCTGAGGTTAAACAAACCGTTCTTCGGCACAGACGTTCCCTGCAACTTTAGTCTTTAAGCACTTGATTATTCCTGTCCCGCTGTGAGGTCCTGTGAACTTACAAGCTATTGCTGCTGTCTTTTCAGTATCTGTGGATGCAGGTTTGTGTTTTTGTATTTTAAACTGAACGTTTAGGGTTAATCTGGATCAGTTTCTCGTACGCATCAAAAACAGTGTAACCAGCATCTTTGGCATGAGAACTATCTATTACGCTGAATTCATTCTTATTGCCACCAAGTGACCCTGATGGCATTATTTCATCTCTGCAACAATTTTCTGTGATTGGATTCGAGTTGCATGATAGAAACGTGAAGGAGTAATCTATTTCTTGGATGTGAGCGCACACTACTGCCAAACTACGAACGTCGAATGCTAAACGTGATTATGATTGACTCTTGGTCAGTTAATTGTGTTTATAGACAATTAATGACATTAATAAGACTAGAAAAATGTGATGTAAAATTAGACAGAAAGTTAAACGTTCACAGAGAAAGTGCACAACTGATCTAATGTGGAAAAACTGATTTACCGTGATAAAAGTTTTAAAACCTTCACTTTACACAAAATTGCGCGAAAATCTGTAAGACTGTGACTTTATGTAACTTATCTCTTGCGATTCTTTAATGCTTTTCGTATATACAACACGATGCAGTATTTTGAACCTAAACAAGGAACAAGGAGTTTTCACGTTTTCTCATTCTCGTCCATCGTCCATAGAGGCCGCGCTCCTTTTGATTCTTGCTGCTGACCAAAAGGAGCGCGGCCTCTTGGGACGAGAATGACGTTTCTATTTTGGTCTTGCACACACAGTTTGTTTTGATCTTTTGAAACAAAATGACAGGAAGATCGAGAAGATTTGTGTTCCTCTCGCTTCAAAAGTACAAAAAGAGAGGGATGTTGGGATTTTCGGTTTTGCGGATTTGGCCAATGTTTTCGGTTTTCGCACTTCAAAATTGCGCATGCGGTGTTTCGGTTTTAATTTTGGTGTTTCGTGCGGTTTGCGGGTTTTCTCCAATTTAGCCTTTGGTTTTCGGTCTTTGTCAACAATGATGACGGTTTTTCGGATTCTTCTGCTAAATGCATTTTACGGTTTTTCTGGTTTTGCCAAGGAAGTCACACCTCGCAGTCACGCCAAAACTGTAATTCCAAGGGACCACTTACAGTTAGAGGAATTAATCCATGACAAGCTTAGTCTGTTTGGCAGCCGCTATTTGGGTCGTTACTGTTGCCAAGCAGCCCGCAGGAGGTACGTGGGTTAATTTTTGCTAGGTATTTGCTGCTGGTCTCTCAGAGCTCCTACCCCATTATAGTTTATTCTGTGGTCAATTAAAGACTCCATCTTAGTCACTTTTAGGCAATTACTATGTAATTTTCGCGATCCCAACTTAGTCACTTTCTATTGAAGTATATACCTTATATTGAATAAAAAACAGTTTACACTTTAACTCACAGCGCAAACATTCTGGTACGTTTGCAAGCCGTAAATATGAAGAACTCTCAGAAAATGTGCGACTCCATTATAGTAACTCTATTGAAAATGCGACCCCAATGATAGTCCATCCAGTCGTGAAAATGCGACCACATCCAGCGGCACATCCCCATTAGCCTCTAATAAGGAAGTACCTCTTCCCGGGCCAAGCAGTCTATGAAAAAAATCAAGATAACATCAAAGCAAGACCGTGGAGCATCGAGTTTCTATAGCTTAATTGCGAGTTGTCTCCCCTTTTCGCCTCGAGAATAACATTGCGCTCACTAGCTCTGTTCACGAGGAATAAAAGCGAAGGAGAGACTGTTTGGTTGTAAAACAAAGTTGTTCTAAAATTCTGAAAATGGCAATCAAAAAATAACTTCATAATGTGGTGTCGTTTTTAAACAAAAATTACCTATCAAATCACTTCATCATGCAGTTTATTTCTAGTTTCACATTTCTTTTGGTCTATTGAGCCGATTTACATAAAAAAGGAGCTTTTTAGACTAGGATGTGTTCTGCACTAACAAGTGAATAACCAGAAAGAACTTCGGAAAGTAAAATAAGTTTATGGGTTGCCTGACATTAAAATGGCAGCTCGACAGGGCTCTACCTGGATAGTTCCTACACTGAAAGAATTGCTACTTTCAATGTGACGGAACTCTGGACTAATAAGTTTTCGTCTCAATAGCAAAACTCGCTGACAGATGTTTCTGTTATCGTTCGGCCGTCATGTTGCGTGGTACCCCTCAGAGGGGCACCAACATGGCGTCTCCACACAAAGCTCTATAAATTTGGGTGAAACACTTTTCCGAATAACGCGCGAATAAAATCCCGCACAGACCTAAATCTTGGCGAAGTTGTTTGCATATCAAATAATCTATCTTATAATCCATCAAATCTTTTCGCTCGCGCGCGATTGGTCTGAACACGTCACGTGACCGAATATCCCCCAGCTTAAACTGGAGGATATCCGAGATTAGTAGAATTCTACTAGTATACTAATGCAAATGCTGTAATCTGATTGGCTGAGCGATTACACACTATCAGTCATTAGTGTGCAGTGGCTGGAGCTCGTTTACAAAATGGCGACTTTTTTTCGTTTTGCTTAAGTTTTAGCGGAAACTTTTGATGGAAATGGATAATTGAAATTGCTGAAAAGACTAATCGAAGGACATTTACGGTTTATTGACATAAAAAAAAGTTGAAATTACAGAAAAAAGTGATACGCGCGCGTACACAACTTCAATTTCGAATGACAATTCAATCCGAGCGATCTTTCCAAGGCGCAAAGTTTAATAACACGTCGAGAAATAACTGGAAACCGTTATTTGAACTTACCTTTGGTAAGAATTCCACTAAAACAATTAGATTATTCGCTCTCGATTTCTATGAGGTGATAGTTGATTCGGCCTTCGGCCTCATCAACTATCACCTCATAGAAATCTCGAGCTCATAATCTAATTGTTAATTAGTATATACACACTCAGTGATCTAGGGTTATTTTTCTTGATTGCACATGAAATTCAGTTCGTTTTGTCAACTACTGCCGTGACTTCCACAATTGCGAAAACTCATGAGAATTTTGTTGATTGTAATTGCGGGTGAATTGCGGGTTGATTTTAATTGCATGTGGTGAGTATAACTGAATGCTGTTGATTCTTCAACTGAGTATAAGCGACTGAGGGTATGTTTTTCGGGATTTTTACTCGCTTAAACAGGGCATCTTTTCTTGCACGATAAACAGCCTGCGCGTACTCAATGTTCTACGAGCTAATGATATATACTACGTACTTAGCGTAAAGAGCTCCTCGTGACTCTGTTGATCAAGCTGTAAATAGTTTTGTGATTGACAATGGATTAAAAAGAAAGAGTTTCGATATTTATTCTTGTCATCAGTACACAGGGTATCAAAAACTGGAATTCTGGAAAATCAGCGATTTTTGTCTTGAAACAAACGACAACATTTTATTATTTTTCACATGATTTTTCGATTGTCCTCAATCCCCTGGCTCTGCAGGTAGCAGTGCTATTCGAGGCGGGCCAGGATAATCAATAAAAGAAAAAAAGAAGACACACACTAAAAACTATTGTTAAACAAGAAAAAAATAAGTAAATACGAAAACAGATTAAGTTTAAATAAACAGCTTGTAAGAAATTGAGGTGGATAAATAGACAAAAATGGATAACGAAAGAAAGGCGAAACAAAGATGATAACTATACTACT
>JAHPZR010050224.1:0-2500 GCA_019787425.1 Platygyra sinensis | reverse complement strand
TGAACCACACGACCCACAAGTCCCCACAGTCGTCAGCAAAGCCCCCCACCAAGCGATACACACCAAGCCCCCCAAGAGCAGCCCCACCCACCGTAAGGCCAAGATCACAACACCCCAGAGTCCCCAGCCCCCCCCCCAATCCAGTGCCAAGTCCCGCGATACCCTCCCAAGATACCCCCCAAATGCTGCAACCAACACCAACCAACTAAGCCCCCCCCCCCTCCCGCCCCTCCCCGCGTCCCCCCCCAAAGCCGCCCCCCCCACCCGTTCAGGGAGCCCCCCCCCCCACAACGTAAGGTTGATGTGGACAAGAGCTCCCCAAGTTGAAACGCCACCCTCCTTTAAGCACCCCCCCCACTCTGAGCTAAACCCAACCGCATCGAGCAGCGGACCCCCCTTTAGAACATTTCAAGATTCCCACCCCCACATTTTTCAATTGTCCACAGAAGAACGCAAACACATTGAAGGTTGCCCCGCCCCCCCAAGAGGCTGAAGCATAAGCCCCCCCCCCCAAGAATCACACACCCTAAGCCACAAGTTCCCCCCCCTAAGTAATGTTAACCTATACTGATGAGAAGGTTGCCCCCCTCCCCTCCCACCCCGAAGTCCACAGACCCCAAGCCCGCCACCGCCTCCTATACCCGTGCCACCACACCCCACCCCCCCCCCCCCAAGCCACCTCCCCCCCCCCCCAAGAATGTCGCCTCCCCCCCCCCCCAAGAAGCCGCGTAAACTCACGAGCTATCCACCCCCCCGCCCCCCTACATGCGCGTTACCACCCCCCCCCCCCAAGTCGTCCGGCTCCCCCCTCCCAAGCCCCAACGTCACACCCAGCCCCCACAAGGTAAGCCCAAGCCCACCAAAGCCCGTTGCTCCCACCACCCTCCACAAGCCCCCTCCCCCCCAAGCGACGTGAATCGGTACATCACGCTAACTCCCCCCCCACAAGGCCCCCCCTCCACAAGCGTGCCCGCCTAGATGCCCGCACCCCCCGCCCCCAAGTAATTTCCCCCCCCCACCCCCCCCCAGAGGTCAAGCGGTAGCCATATGCCACCCACCCCCCCAACGTGCCCACCGCCCAACCCCCGTCCTTAACCCCCAAGCGCTTCACCACGTCCTCATATAGTACCAAGCCCCCCCCCCCCCACCGCGTCCACCACCACGCCCACCAAGCGCACGTAGCCGACGTCCCCCAACAGAGTACAAACCAACGGCTCAACGGAAAAGGCGCCCCCTCCCCGCTCCCCCGTCCCCTCCCCCTCCAAAGATTCAGCCAGCCCCCCCCCCCCTCCCCCCCCCGCTCCCCTCAAAGAAACCACAGCCCACCCAAGTCACACCCCCCACGGCCCCATTACGTTCCGTCCAAGCCCTCAAGACCCCCCCCCCCCCGCCCCCCAAGCCACCCAAAGCACAAACGAGCCCCGCACAGCCCCCCCCCAACCACACAGCCCCGCCCTCCATCCCCACTTCCCCGCCCCCGCCCGCCCCCCCCCCCCCTCCCCAAAGCGCCTCTCCGCCTTTCCCCGCCCCCCCCAAGCCCCCCCCCCCCAAGGCAGATAATCGTTCCCCACCAGACTCCTTCCAAGTCGCCCCCCCACAGGCCCCCCTCCCCCGCCCGCCCCGTATAATAGTCAGAGCACCCCCCATCCCGCTTCCCACCCACCCCCCCCCGTCCACATATTGCCCCCAAAGCGGCTCACGTACACCCAATCGGGTACCCCCACAGCCCCCCAACAACCCCCCCAGACCCCCGCCCCCCAGTGACCCCCGTCCCACCCCCCCCCACCCACCCACCCCCCCAAGCCCCATCGTTATCCCCCCGCCTTCCCCGCCCCCCCCCCCCCCCAAGCAGTCCCCCCCCGCTTAATCCCCACCAACGCGTGACCACCCTCCCCACCACAGCACGCACCCAGGTCCCTCCCTCCCATAGCACCCCGCAAAACCCCCCCGCTCCCCGACGTATCCCCCCCCCAAGCGGTACCCCCACTACAGCGAACCCTACCCCAATGTCCCCCCCCCCCCCGCCCCCCCCCCCACCCCCCGCAGATAAGGACTCACACGCCGAGCCCCGAGCACAAGCAGTCCCAAGCCCCCCCCCCCCAGAGACCCCCCCCCCGCCAACAGTGTAGCCCCCCCCCCTCCCCAGAGGTCCCCCCCTTCCGCGCCCGCGTTTTTTCGTTTCGGACTCCCCCTCGTTCTCCGTCCCCCTGTCGTATCCGTTCTTCCGAGGCCCGTCGCCCCGTGCGTACGTCGTTCTACGTATTTATGCGCCGTCCCGCCGTCCCCCTCCCTCCGCCCGTTCCCGGTCCGTCGTCGTTTATAGTTATGCCGTCCCCCTCGTTCGTAGTCGTTCCGTCGCCGTCCTCGTCGCCGTATCGGTTCGTGCGTCCGCCCGTTCCCTTGCCCGTACTCCCGTCTTTGTCCCCCGGCGTTTGGCGCTCCCGTTAATGCCGTTATCCCCCTCCGCGTTTGTTCGTCCCCCCAAGCCACCCCCCCCACA